>JAODAL010015581.1:0-83398 GCA_025379985.1 Phyllomedusa bahiana | reverse complement strand
GGCCTCAATGAACAAAAGCTGTAGTGCGCCAAAGTGAAAAAACGTATCTGAAATGTATTCTGATAATAAAAGGTATTTTTGGCACCTATCAACCTGTGCTGACTACAAAATTGCTGGTTTCTAATTTATTGCAAGGTGGCTATATCAACAAAGTCTGGAATGGGCAAAATTGAAAAAGAACCCCTATCTGAAATGTATACTGATAATAAAAGTGGAGTTTTGCACCTAACAAGAGACCTGCAGTTACTAGAAAAGATGTGTATCCTAATTAAGTTCAGGCTGCCCAATACCCGGGAAAATATTTCAATAGAAAACTGTTCATAATAAAGCTATTGCAGTGCAATGTCTACACTAAGTCTTGGTGAACTTTATCCAGTATTCTTTATAGAGTTTGTCGGTTCGCCCACGCCCCCCCCCCCAGTCCCCCTCTTTACGCGGTAGATGCCCCTTTAAATTCTCTACCTAAACACAAAAATCTTCCAATCTCTGATCTAACTAAGTTGTAAGGATCACAGCTAACAGTAGAGTTTTCACTGTGAAAAAATAGAATAATTTCGCTGAGCTGTTTGGACCCAGGCAGAGCCCCCACGTCCTACTGCTATTGAGACGCTGGAGAGACACTGATCATGAACAGGAAGGGTTTGTTCTATTTTAAAACGAGGTCATGTGTTTTTCCAGCCAATTGAAAACCATACACATCCAGTCATTGACGTCGCACCACATCTCACCTGCTCTATTCTGTAAGCTGATTTGCTGGCGCCAAATGACAGGAAGCGCCGAAAATGGCACGATATTAATAGATGATGCACAGATTTTAACCAAAAATTATCGCATGATCTAAAAATTCGATCAACATAAAAACTGTGCCGATTTCAACTTTGTCGATAATAATCGCTCAACACTAGTGCTTTTCACTTTGGCGCAGCCCAGTTTTGTTCAAAGACCCACTTTGTACTTACAATAGGATACAGAACTTTTCTAGTCACCGCAGTTGTATTTCATTGGTGCAAAAAACACCTTTTATTATCCGTTTACATTTCAAATAGGTGTTTTTTTTTACTTTGATGCAGCCCAGTTTTGTTCATAGAGCCACCTTGTACTTAAATTTGAATACAGAAATTTAGTAGTTACTGTTGGTGTATTTCATTGGTGCAAAAACCACCGTTTGTTATCTGTGTAAATTTTAAATAGTCTTCATTGCACGTGGTGCGGCCCTAGATTTTTTCCAATAGCCACGTTGTACGACAATTCTGATAGAAATATTTTCTAGCAACTGTTCTCGTTTGTCATTGCTGCAAAAAACACAATTTCTCATCCGTGAAACTTCTAAATAGTTTTATTGCGCTCTTGAATCTCAGTTTGGCGCAGATAGCGCACTTTTATGATAGCTTGCATGCTCCATGTCCCCCACCATGATCCTCGCATTAAGGCCATCAAAATGAACACAAGTTACTGGGTGGCATCCCTCCTGTTTCCCAGGTACAAAACAAAACTCAGCACTTTCCTTCCACCCACCCAAATGAGAGTAAATGCAGGAAATGGAGACCTTGCTGATTGATCAACTGGAGACTTCTGTTGCGTCTGCTTCACGTTCTTAAAATGTCACGGTGGAAAACTTCACGAGACGTGACAGCAGTAGAGTGCCAAGTAGCCGTACCCGGGGCAGCAGTAGCAGCAGCAGGCAATGTGGCCAGAAGCCTAATGGGTGACCTTTTGGCAATCTTTATTTACCACCTACCTACGCATGTAATGCAGGGCGCACATACAACACACAGGGGCCCAGTTAAGATCATGGTGCGTCTAACACCAATGTTTTTGGATGTGTTCTGGACCCAATTTGACTTCTGGGTATCCAAAATGGATGAAGGGCCCCGAGCTCGCTCGCCACGCCAAATAGGGTTGCCCTGCCAGCACCCCAGCGTCATATCTGAGCGGACCTTCAGCACAGGGGGAATCTTACAGACAAACGCATCCGGTTTCCACAGATATGTGGTCGTTTGACTTTCATCAAGCTGAATCAGGCAGGATCTCTGATAAGTGTTGTAGCCCCAAATGCCGAGGTCACCGATTAGTTGCCGGTCTACTTCACATTCCTCTTCAAACAGAAAAGGCCCCCTTGAAAAATTTTTTTTTTAAATGATCATTTCTCACTGCAATTTTTGTCTCAGTTCACAAAAGATCATTTGCTGGTTTTCGTGTGGAGACTGTAAAAGACACCCAAGGTTTCATGACAAAACCGTATTCCAGTTACTCACTTTATCTTTAAAGTTTTTGCTTGTCAGGGTTTTGGGGGTCGGTGCTTGAAAATACACTTTTAAATCATGGTCCTTTGGAACGAAATGTGGCTTCAAAGTGGGCTTTTCCCCCTCAAAATTTTTTAAAATTATTTGGGAGAGTCATATTTTTAATTTTTTGAGGTATGTTGTGTGAGTACAGCTATAAACAGGTCCTTTGGAACAGAAATGGGGTTTTCTAAGTGGCTTTTTCCCTCACAATTTTTATAGTGGTAGAAGTCTTTTTTAAAATTTTTTTTGGGGTCATGTGTTTTTAAAATGCAGAAATATACGTCCTATTAAAAAAAAAAAAAAATGTTGTTTCTAACAGACATTTGTTTTCACAATTGTAAAGAGGGGCTCAAGGTATGTTTTGAATTTTTTGGGGGCACTTTGAGGGGGAAAATGCAGCTT
Organism: Phyllomedusa bahiana; assembly: GCA_025379985.1. Classification (NCBI taxonomy): domain Eukaryota; kingdom Metazoa; phylum Chordata; class Amphibia; order Anura; family Hylidae; genus Phyllomedusa; species Phyllomedusa bahiana. The sequence continues at coordinate 80,711 of JAODAL010015581.1, read as the reverse complement.
ACTACAGGTCCTATTCTATAAAAAAAGTTGTTTCTAAAACTTTTGTTCTTCACAATTGTCAAAAGGGTAAAGGGGGCCCTGTTTTAAATTTTGGGGGTTTTGCTGTAAATGCAGCTTACACAAGTCCTATTGTAAAAAATGTGGTTTTAACAGCCCCTTAGCTTTTCCCAAAAATTGTCAGAGGGGGGAAAGGGGAGGGTCGTCACAAACAGGAATAGGTAGGACAGTTAAGGGCCATATTGAAAAATGACATGTTTTTCAAGTTTTAAAACTAGTAGAATCCCTTAGTGAGAAAAACCCCCATTTTTTCAATTGAAAAAGAGAGAAAAAAAGGGGGTGGGATTCCTTTCCTTTTTTTAAAAAATGTGTTTTCTAATAAACTACAAAAAAACTGGCTGTAAAAAAAGCTGATACAAATTTTTCCCGGGAATTGTAAAAAGGGAGGTACGGGAAAGATTTGAACGATTAGGTTACCAGGACAGGTATAGTCAATGTCCAGTTCAACAAAAATGATGCTAAAAGACCCTTTTTTTTGCACTTTTTAATCTGTGGGTAGACAGGTTTAAATGGTCATCGGGGTACAGAAAAGGTATAGTCTATGTCCAGTTCAACTAAAATGGTGGTTGAAAGACTCCTTTTTCCGGCAGTTTTTAAATCTGGGGGTCATGCAGGTTTGGGGCTCATGCTGTGGCACAGGACAGGTATAGTCAATTTTCAATTCAACTAAAATGGTGGTTCAAAGACTCCTTTTTCAGGCACTTTTTAATCTGTCGGTCAGACAGGTTTAAGGCTCATGCTGTAGCCAGGACAGGTATAGTCAATGTCCAGTTCAACTAAAATGGTGGTTGAAAAGACTCCTTTTTCGGAAGTTTTTTAATCTGGGGGTCATGCAGTTTGGGGCTCATACTGTGCCCAGGACAGGGATAGTCTATGTCCAGTTCAACTATAAATGTGTTGAAGACTCCTTTTTATGGAAGTTTTTAAATTGGGGGTCATGCAGGTTGGGGCTCATGCTGTGGCCCAGGCAGGGTGTCTATGTCCAGTGGAACTAAAATGGTGGTTGAAAGACTCCTTTTTTTCCGGAACTTTTTAATCTGGGATAATGCAGGTTTGGGGCTCATGCTGCGTTCCAGGACAGGGATATTCAATGTCCAGTTCACGTAAAATGATGGATCAAATCATACAGCATTCTTGTGCTTTTTAATTTGTGGGTCATGCAGGTATAAGGGTCATGCTGTGGTACAAGACATGGATAGTGAATGGTCTGTGACTTTTATTCTGTGGCTTTTATAACCTAAGTGTGTTGCCTAAGATGTTTCACGTATTCATTTGACTGTTGTGGATGTTAATTCCAGCTTCTCCAGCTGGAGAATGAAGATGTTGTTCCTCTCCCATAGACTTTAATGGTCATTCGCGATAATCTATTATCGACTATCGGAAATCGTCTTGATAATTGACGATATCGACTATCAACCCCATGACGATAGTCGACATAATCACTCATCACTATTAATTTGGATTGGGGACACTTTGGGGACTAATAATTTCCTAACTTTTATCGGGTAGTATCCATTCCTGCTATAATTCCTGTAAATTTATAAGAGCTTGTTGTTCCTTAAATAGTACATTTTGATATTCATTTTGCTACAGGTGTATATCTTCTCTATTATTCTGTGCCTCACAATAAACAAACGCCTTTTTACAGTCATAACTTTCACAAACCTGTTAACATTAATCAATGTTTAAAACAAATCAAAATCAGTTTGGGGAGAAAAATTCAGACACTTATTAAAAGCCTCACATTGCGGTATGCACAAGGCAATCAGGGACAATACTACAACGCTGCCCTCAAAGTCTCTTTCATTGTTGATTATTGTCTCTGTCTAGCCTTTTTCCTCGCCCCGTTTGGATTCTTCCATTGTGATTCTGTCCCTTTTTTTGTGATAATTTTTACTACCTTTAAGTAGAAGGTGCGCCTATGGGTTCCAACTAGCGATGGGCGAATTTCTCAAAAATTAGTTCGGTCACTTCGCCGAATTTCCCGACAAAAATAAATTTGGTCCGAATTACTTCGGGACGAATCGCATTAAAAAACAGCTATTTCCAGGCTGCAATGAGCCTGCAGGGTGCTGTAGAACGTTTTGCCATTGCTAAATATGCAGAGGGAGCTTGGTTTGGGCTTCATACAATGTTGTGTTTTAGTATAACACGCACATGACTGCCGCTGCAAGAATCGCTTCACTATAAAATTCCCTGGGCACTTAAGTGGGCAAAACTGACCAAAAAATTCAAGCGGGAATTTAGCCTGATAAAGTCAAGGCAGCGAAAGCTGGAAAAAAGCAAGCTGAGAGCTCAGGTGGCAACATTAGTGACAGAGTGTGGAAGTGACGGCGGCAGCCACAGCAGCATGAGGTCAGAGAGTGGCACAATGACATTCTGGAGGTGGCAAAAACAGGAGTAGGCCACAGAGTGGCAAAATGACACAGTGTGGAGGTGACGGCAGCAGCAACATGAGGTCAGGCAGTGGCACAATGACATTCTGGAGGTGGCAAAAATAGGAGTAGGCCACAGAGTGGCAAAATGACACAGTGTGGAGGTGACGGCAGCAGCAACATGAGGTCAGACAGTGGTACAATGGACACTGTGGAGGGCACGGCAGCAGCAGCATGAGGTCAGGCAGTGGCACAATGACATTCTGGAGGTGGTAAAACAGGAGTAGGCCACAGAGTGGCACAATGACATTGTGGAGGTGATGGTGGCAGCACATGAGGTCAGACAGTGGCACAATGACATTCTGGAGGTGGCAAAACAGTAGTGGGCCCCACAGAGTGTCACAAATGACAGAGAGTGGAGGGGGACGGCAGCAGCAGCATGAGGTCAGACAGTGGCACAATGACATTCTGGAGGTGGCAAAACAGTAGTAGGCCACAAAGTGGCACAATGACAGAGAGTGGAGGTCACAGCAGCAGCAGCAGCATGAGGTCAGAGAGTGGCACAATGACACAGTGTGGAGGGCACGGCAGCAGCAGCATGAGGTCAGGCAGTGGCACAATGACATTCTGAAGGTGGCAAAAACAGTAGTAAGCTACAGAGTGGCACAATGACACAGTGTGGAGGTGACGGCAGCAGCAGCATGAGGTCAGACAGTGGCACAATGACACAGTGTGGAGCGCACGGCAGTAGCAGCATGAGGTCAGGCAGTGGCAAAATGACATTCTGGAGGTGGCAAAAACAGGAGTAGGCCACAGAGTGGCACAATGACAGTGTGGAGGTCACGGCAGCAGCAGCATGAGGTCAGAGAGTGGCACAATGACACAGTGTGGAGGGCACGGCACCCACCCAGAATGAGTTCAGGCAGTGGCACAATGACATTCTGGAGGAGGCAAAAAAGGACTATGCCACAGAGTGGGAAAATGACACAGTGTGGAGGTGACCGGCAGCAGCAGCATGAGGTCAGACAGTGGCACAATGACATTCTGGAGGTGGCAAAAACAGGAGTGGGCCCAAGGAGTGGCACAATGACCAGTGTGGAGGTCCAGCAGCAGCAACATGAGGCCCAGACAGTGGCACAATGACACAATGTGGAGGTCACGGCAGCAGTGCATGAGGTCGGACAGTGGCACAATGACATTCTGGAGGTGGAAAAAAAAAGGGGTAGGTCAAGGGGGCAAAATGACACAGTGTGGAGGTCATGGCGCAGCAGCATGAGGTCAGACGTGGCAGAATGCCCTTCGGAGGTGGCAAAACAGGGAGGCCACAGAGTGGCTAATGACAGAGAGTGGAGGTGACGGCCGGAGAGAAACAGCATGGGGTCGGGGTGGCCAATGACACAGTGGGGGGCACGACGCGCCAGCATGGGTCATACAGTGGCAAATGAATTCTGGAAGGGGCAAAAAAAGGAGTGGGGCCAAGGTGGCACAATGACACAGTGTGGGGTCCGGCAGCGCCCAGCAGCATGATGTCGAAGTGGTAAAATGACATTTTGGAGGGGGAAAAAAAAAACTGCAGTAGGCCCGGGTTGGCCAATGAAAATGTGGTGTACGGCCCCAGCAAAAGCGCAGCAGCAGCATGAGGTCATAGGTGGCACAATGACGTTGTGGAGGTGGGTGGCAATAAAGTCCCTAGTAAGAGGTTGGTGGCAGATGGAGAAATTGTCCGATGGTGGCATCAGGCAGGTGGCGGACCCGAAATAGGGGGGAGGTGTTTGCCCAGCTCTTTTCCGTTGGGGTGGGGTCTGGTTTATGTGTTGCGCCTAAAGCTTGGGGGGGAAACCCGGGCCCGTCCGTTGATTTTTTGGGGCGGGGCCACATTCCCGGGAAAAGGGTTTTCCCCTTGGGCAAACGAGGGCCCCCGCCGCATGAACACCCGCTTGATGCCCACTTGGCCGGGGGGGGGACAGCTTCTCCACTGAAAACCGGAAGTTGGGGCCCCACCACCAGTTTGAGGGCCCAGTAGTCCAGCGGTCTTCTAATGGAGTGAAGACTGCTCCGTTCCGTGCTGTTGCTCTGCTGGCGACTCCCCTTTCAAGGGGGTAAAAGGAAGCTACTCATCGTGCTCCAGATTAGGTTGTGTGTGGAGTGGTATGCCCCTATCCCCCACCTTCCCCTGCAGCCGGGCGTTGTCGTGAGCTCTGAAACACCCCGGTAGCCCTTAGAGGATGGTGATCCCGAAACTAGGCAGCGGAAATAAATTTCGGGGATTTCCCTTAGATTTGATTTTGTCCTCCCTCTAAATGGGGAAAAGGCTCCCATTTTGGGCCGCTAGCGAGGGGCCCATAGGGTGGGGGCCCCGAAGTCATCCCTCCCGGATGCTGACTATTGGGCGTCACTCCCAAGGCAAATCAGTTGCTGCGGGCCTCTGACAAGTGACCCCGAGGGGCCCCTGCCTATCTCCCTGTATATCCCATGGGTTTTGGGTCACTTCCCTCTTTTTCCTCTCCCCATTACCCCCTCCAGTTGCTCCTGCTCCTCTCTCTTTCAAATGGGTAGAAAATCCTCATTTACCAGACAATGCTTCTGTCCAAGTCCTCTCCCCCTCATTTTGTCCACCCCGGATCATATGGCCGCGAGATGTGTGCCAAAATCTCCCTCCCCGCCCAGACAATTTTTTCAGCATTGTTCCAGGACATGAAACAGGGAAGACGTTATTATCCCGTAGTCCCGGCGACTGACAAAAAACTGGCCCCTCGAATGACCTAAAAAACGGAGGGTCTGTGAGCTGCCCTGGCTGACATAAAAATTCACAGGGGGTACTCCTGTTGCCTGGATCATCAAAAAAATTTTTAAAGGCCTTTTCTGTTAACAGTCGGTCCAACATGTGCAGGCTTAAATTCCCAACGGGGGGAAAACCATCGCAATCAGAGTGTGTTAGGGGGGGGCCTTTTTCTGCCGCTGCAACTCGGGGAGGGGGTTCCCTGGTTTTTGTAGGAATGGATGAAGTGCAGGCACATTTTTCCGGCCTTTTTCAGAATTTCTAAAAGATGGGTTTGGAAGACTTCGGAACCTTTTTCCACAACCAATTGAACACATGCGTTTTTGCGGGCCCAAAATTGGACCTCCCCCCGGTGCAGCGGGGGACCCCATTTTTCCCCCCTTTGGGTTTTGTCACCAGGTTCGATTTGAGTTGGTGGGAAAAAGGGCCACACATCGATTTCTTGTGATGACGCGGGGGATTTCCCCTCCCCGGTGTGACTTCGTTCCCCGAGGCAAGCCAGGTGTAGAACTGCGTGAAAACCCCTTTTGTCCCATACACATGTGGTATGATGGACCCAGTACTTGTGGAGGCTGAGGATGGTAGTGGTGGTGGGGGAAAAGGGGGGAAAATTGGCGCAAGAGCAAGTAGTTTGACAAGTGGAGGGGGAAAGGGGGATTTCCCCCTGCCCAAAGTTTTTGGGGTGTGCCTGGGCAGGAAAGCCATTACCCAGGGGGGCCTTTAAAGGGAACTTTGTTCTGGCCCCTGCCCTTTATTTAAACGCCCCGGGAGCCCGCGTTTGCCTTTGCACCTTGGAAAAAAACCGTTTAACCCCAAGGGAGGGCCCCCACTTTCTGTTCTACTTTTTTTAGGGAAGTGCGGGGAAAGGGCCTTTTTTGGAAAAATAAATCACGGGCTTGGCCCCAAATTTTTTTATTTCTTTAAACGGTTTGCAAAAGCCACCTTTTGGGAAAAGGGGGGGAAACTGAGTACCCAAAAAAATTTTGGACGGGGAGCCCGGCCCGTTTGCACCTTAGGATGGTTTGGACGCATTTTTGTTGTCTCTTTGAAACCCGCCTGCTGAACGACTGCTGGGGCCAAAATGGTACGGGGAGAAAGGAGCTCGGGGCCGGGGGAGATGATGTAAAAAGAAAAACAGCTCCCTTTGCAGAGGGGGGTGGAGCCTTAAATTGGCTGCAATGGCATTTTGTGCCACGGGCGCTGCTGTTTGCTGTTGTGCTGGGCGGCAGGGGGGAAACCACATTTTGAGCCACTTTTTTCCCCAGGCCCCCGGGTTGGTGACGTGCATGTGTTGAGAGGGCTGTGGTCCCAATGTTAGTCCCTGGCCACGCTTCCTTTTGCCCCTACAGATTCTAAAATACCCATATTGGGGCCCTCCGGTGTTTTAGCAAAAAAAACTGCCACACCGGGAGAGTAGGGGATTTTCCCGCCCAACGTTTCCGCACTGAGGGGGACTACTGACGCCGTTTGCCTCCCCGGAGCCCCCGGGGCCCCCGCTACTTTTTTGGGGGCCCTTTGCAAAGGGGGGTTTTTTTACCCCGGGGCCCCGCTTGCCCCCCGCCTCACACTGCTGCTTTTCCTATTTGGACTCACGGTCACAAAACCCCCCACTTCCCTGGCTTTCCGGGGCCTGCGCTCAACCCGGACGCCCCCCTTCCCCCTGACGATGGAACCCTTTTCCCTTTCCACCCAGCTCCAAGTGCGGTCGGACTCATCATCTTTTCTGTTTTTCTTTCACTGCTGTCCTCATCACCGGTTTTTTAAATGAAGGGGCTGACCCCAAAAACATGCCCTCCCATCCCCATTTCCCCCATCTTACTTTGCCCCCTACTGCAAAAAGGGCGGGGAAATTTTTGGGGCCCATTTCTTCGCTGCCAATTTAGTTTGCTGTTTTGCCCTCTAAAATTTGTTTTCCACTTTTTAGTGGCGCTGACCCGGGCCCACTTTGTGGGATCTTGGCTGAGGGAACCGGAGGGGGCCAGGGGGGGGTAGAGGACAGGTGGGGCCCGCTCCGGAATTTTTGTGCCTCTCCCACTGGGCAGGTGAAAAAAGCCTCCCCCACCTTCTGTCTTTACTGTTTGTTCAAAAATTGTACAGACACTGTTTGATGAAGATATCTGTATATGATAAATACACACCCTGTAATTGACTCCAAATGACCCAGTAACAAGCTTTTAGTAACCTTTGGATATAAATTGCGCTCCACAAAATTGGCCAGGAAAAATTTACTTGTATGTGTCGTTTAAAAACATGTGTATTTTACTGAATGTAAAAGCAAAAACAGCTTAATTAACCTTCGGATTGTGAATTATGCTACAGGCAAAATTGCTTCTTTGGCGGTGAAAAAGAACGGGTTTTTTTACTACGTGCAACTGCAGAAAAATCTTAGTTAACCCTTGGATGTAAATTGCGCAAAAGAACTGAGCAGCCAAAACACCAGCTTTGTGGTGTTACAATGGCGTGTATTTTTACGGTACACAGCAAGAGAAAACATTGTAATTAACCTTCGCTTGTGAATTATGCTACAGGCAAAATGTATTTTTTGGCGGTGAAAAGACGGTTTATTTCAGTCACCACAACAGCAGAACAACGCTTAATTAACCCCTGGATGTAAATTGCGCAAAAGAATTGAGCAACCAAAAACTACCGCTTTGTTAGCGTGTTTACAATGGCGTGTATTTTACGCTACACAACAAGAGAAAAACTTGTAATTAACCTTCGCTTTTGAATTATGCTACAGGAAAATGTATTTTTTGCCAGTGAAAAAAGAGGGTTTTTCTTTTAGTCACCACAACAGCAGAACAACGCTTAATTACCCCTGGATGTAAATTGCGCAAAAGTATTGAGCAGCCAAAAACTACCAGCTTTGTAGCGTGTTACAATGACATGTATTTTACGGTACACAGCAAGAGAAAAAACTTGTAATTAACCTTCGCTTGTGAATTATGCTACATGCAAAATGTCTTTTTTGGCATTGAAAAAGACGGATTATTTCAGTCACCACAGCAGCAGAACAACGCTTAATTAACCCCTGGATGTAAATTGCGCAAAAGAATTTTGCAGCCAAAAATGAAGTGGTATTTGTATTGTAAAAACGTTGTTTCTTTAAATGAATACGACAGTAACAGGCTTAGATCACCCTTGGATATTCAATGTGCTGTGAGCAGATAGCATTAAAATGTATATGCAGCTGCACTGGACGCACACTGGACTTCAGATCCAATACCCCACAAAATCAGAAATAGAACGTTAAGAGAAGCAGTCTCATAGACAAGCTGTGACACCCCCCAAAAATCGCTGTATAAAAATGAGTTCTTTTGTATCAGCTATCATAAGCAGCCGCGGCAGCACCTTCCCTACTCAGTATAGTGAGAGCGGTATGAGCTCCCAGCGTCGCGCCCGGACTTATATAGTGCGGTGACGTCACAGAATCCCGTCGGTCTATGATTGGCTTCATCTCTGCACATGTCATGTAGGCTATGCCCTTCTTCCTCCCAGAGTTCTTTGCCCCATGTAACGGGCATGTGCTCGCAGCCATTTTATCAATCAAAAGCACAATAGTTCACCCGCGAAGTACCCCAAAGTTCGACTTCGTTCCGAACTGAAGTGTTCCTGAAATTCTAAATGAATTCCACTTCATTAGAATCAATTCGCCCATCTCTAGTTCCAATGTTTCGCCATCTTTGGCCCACAGGTATAAGGCATGGTGAGATAGGAATAAGATTTTTATCAATAAAAATCCCTTTCAGGATGGCATTGTCTGTTATGGGTGCCTCATCAACGACCTCTTTATGGTCTGGGGTCGCAAGGTGGCGTCCATACCAGATTTGATTACTTACTTTAATGACAACTTAAGGTTCATATTTCCATACAATGTTGAGAGTATTCCTTTTCTGGACATTATATTGATTGGAGAGTGGGAGAAAGTCCATACTGCTTTATATAGAAAGGCTTGCTCTGGAAATATCATCCTGATAGTCAATAGTTGTCATCCCAAACACACAATAGAAGCAATACCCACAGGGGAATACGTGAGGGCTAGGCAAACGTGTTCTAACTAGAGATGGGCGAATTGATTCTAACGAAGTGGAATCCGTTTAGAATTTCAGGAAAATTTCGGTTCTGAACGAAGTCAAAGTTTTGGGTACTTCGGGTGAACGAAGTGTGCTTTTGATTGATAAAAGGGCTGCGAGCACATGGCGCTACATGGGGCAAAGAACTCTGGGAGGAAGAAGGGCATAGCCTGCATGACATGAGATGCATGAGATGAAGCCAATCAGAGACCGGCGGGATTCTGTGACGTCACCGCACTATATAAGTCCGGGCGCGACGCTGGGAGCTCATACTGCTCTCACTGTACTGATTAGGGAGGTGCTGCCTTTGCTGCTTATGATAGCTGATACTAAAGAACTCATTTTTATACAGCGATTTTTGGGGGGTGTCTCAGCTTATCTCAGAGACTGCTTCTCTTAACGTTCTATTTCTGATTTTGTGAGGTATTGGATCTGAAGTCCAGTGTGTGTCAGTGCAGCTGCATATACATTTTTAAATTTCTATCTGCTCACAGCACTTTGAATATCCAAGGGTGATCTAAGCCTGTTCCTGTTGTATTCATTTAAAGAAACAGGTTTTTTACAATACAAATACCACTTCATTTTTGGCTTGCTCAATTCTTTTGCGCAATTTACATCCGGGGGTTAATTAAGCGTTGTTCTGTGCTGTGGTGACTAAAAGAAAATGTTTATTTTCCCCGCCAAAAATACTTTTTCCTGTAGCATAATTCCAAGCGAAGGTTAATTACAAGTTTTACTCTTGTTGTGTAGCGTAAAAACACGCCATTGTAACACGCTACAAAGCTCGTAGTTTTTGGTTCCTCAATTCTTTTGCGCAATTACATCCAGGGGTTTTGATTAAGCGTTGCTTCTGCTGTGTGATGACTAAAAGAAAACATTTATTTCACCGCCAAAAAATACATTTTTCCTGTAACATAATTCCAAGCGAAGGTTAATTACAAGTTTTACTTTGTTGTGTAGCGTTAAAAACACGCCATTGAAAACACGCTACAAAGCTCGTATTTTTTGGTTGCTCAATTTCCCTTTTGCGCAATTTACATCCAAGGGTTAACTAAGTATTTTTTTTGCAGTTGTACTCAGTAAAAAGAAACTTTTTTTTTTCACCGCCACAGAAAAAAATTCTGTAGCATAATTCCAACCCAAAGGTTAATTAACCCTGTTTGTGCTTTATATTCAGTAAAATACACAGATTTTTTTAAAACGGCACATACAAGTAAATTTTTCCTGCCCATTTGGGGAGTGCAATTTATATCCAAGGGTTACCCAAGCTTGTTACTGGGTTCATTTGGAATCAAATACAGGGTGTTTTATTTACCCATATACAGATATCTTCATCAAACAGTGTCTGTACATTTTAGAAAAAAACAGTATGTCAGACAGAAGGGGGCAGGCTCTTCACTGCGAATGGCAGGAAGCACAAAACATTCCAGGCCCAGGTCGCAGCACGCAAGGGGACGTCGCAGCGGGCATTGGTGGGGCCACAACTCCCGCTTCATTCTGGGCCGTGTGTTGTTCAGCAACCCAATAGTTCTTGATGGTTGACTAGGTATCCACTTCCTCCCAGATGAAATCTGACAACCCCAGCCAAGAGTCGGGGGGAACGTCAGACACAACCCTTAGTTGGCATGGCCCGGGAGCGGGTCAGCGGCCCTCACCTGTCCTCAACCCGCCTCTGTCCCTTTCGGTTCCCTCAGCCACAGATCTACTAGTGGTCGGGGCTCAGCGCCACTATTAGCGAGGATGAACAATTTGAGGATGGCAGTCAGCAGCTATTGGGCAGCGAAGAAAGGGGGCCAATATCCCTGCTTCTTGCAGTAGCAGCAAAGTATAGATGTTGAGAGTGGCATGGGAGGTCATGTTGTGAGGGGTCAGCCTCTGCATACCAGAACCGGTGATGAGGACAGCAGTGATGATGAAACACAAATAGTTTGATGATGTAGCCGACCGCACTTGGGAGCCGGGTGAGGCAAGGGCTTCATCGTCGTCAGGAGAAGAGGGTGCCAGCTTGCGCGTCAGGCAGCGCCGCAGCCAGCAAATGGGTTGTGTGGCCGTGAATCAGCAGGATAGCACCCAGGTGTGAGGTCGGGAGAAAAGCGGCCACGGGTAAAAAACCCGCTTCGCGGGGTCCAAAAAATTTAGCGGCATGGGGGCCCTCAGCGAGGCAGCGTCATCAGTAGTCACTCAGTGCAGAGCGTTGGCGGTAAAATCAGCTACTCGGCGGTGTGGCAGTTCTTTGCTAAGACACCGGAGCAGCCGAATATGGGTATCTGTAGAATCTGTAGGCAGAAAGTGAAGCGTGGCAGGGAGCTAACGTTGGCACCACGGCTCTGCGTCAACACATGCAGCGTCACCATCCGGTGGCCTGGGAGAAACGTCGCTCAGATGTGGTGGTCCATCCTGTCGCCGCAGGAACAGCAGCAGCAGTGCCCAGTGGCACGTATGCCATTGCAGCAAGTCAAGGCTCCACCACCTCTGCAGAAGGGAGCTGTTCTCTTTGACATCATTCCCGGTCCAGATGCTTCTTGATCCTCGCTACTCATGGCGCCAGCAGTCGTTCAGGAGGCGATTGCAAAGAGACAACCAGTATGCATCCAACCATCCTAACATGCAGAAGCGGACCTTGCTCCTGTCCAAGTGGTTGGTACTGCAGTCCCTCCCTTTCCAAATGGTGGACTCTGCACCGTTCAGAGAACTAGTGGCTTGTGCTAAGCCGAGATGGAGAGTTCCAAGCCGTAATTTCTTTTCCAAAATGGCAGTACCAGCACTTCATAAATATGTAGAACAGAAGGTGGGCCAGTCCTTGAGCTTATTGTTTTTTTTTCCAAGGTGCACGGCAGCGCGAACGTCTGGAGCTGTAACTATGGTCAGGGCCAGTACATGTCCTTTACGGCCCACTGGGTGAATGTGCTTCCTGCCAGGCACACACAAAACTTGGACAGGAGACGCCGCTTTCTCCTCCACGTTGTCAAACTGCGGCTCCTGCGCCAATGTCCCCACCTCCTCCTCCACCCCCAAACCCCAGCTCACCCTCCACAAGACTGTTTCCATCTTTACCACATGTGTAGGGCACAGCGGTGTCACGCAGTTCTACACCTGGCTTGCCTCGGCGAACGAAGTCACCCCAGGGGAGGAACTGCTCCGCGTCATGCACCCAAGAAACGATGTGTGGCTTTCCCCGCGCCAACTGCAAATCGGAACCATGGTGACGGACAAGGGGAGTAACTTGGTGTCTGCGCTGCACCGAGGGGGGAAAGGCCCATGCGCCCTGCATGGCGCACGTGTTCAATCTGGTTGGGAAAGGTTCCTGAAGTCTTCCCACCGATCTTCAGAAGATTCTGAAAATGGCCAGGAAACTGTGCATGCACTTCATCCATTCCAAACAAAGCCAGGAACACCCTCCTCGAGTTTTCGCGGGAGATCGGCCTCCCCAACACACTCTGATATGGGGTGTTTCTACCCGTTGGAATTCCAGCCTGCACATGTTGGACCGACTGTATGAACGAGAAAGGCCATTAACGATTTTTTGATGATCCAGGCGGACAGGAGTACTCCCCAGTGTAACTTTGATGTCAGCCAGTGGCAGCTCATGTGTGACACCTGCCATTTGTTGAGGCCATTCGAGGAGGCCACGTTATTTGTCAGTCGCCTGGACTACGGGATGAATAACGTCATTCCACTGCTTCATGTCCTGGAACAGATGTCGATAAATATGTCCCGGTGGGGACTGAAATGGAGGAGGAGGAGGACATTGGAGCAGAAGCATTGTCTGATGAATTGAGTGTATTTTCTACCCAGGTGTCTAGAGAGGAGGAGCAGAAGCAGCTGGAGGTGGTAGATGGAAAATGAGCAAGACGAGGTAGATGACCCGCAAGCACCCTGGCAGTATACAGTGGAGATGGAGGCAGGGAGCCCCCCGGTTCACTTGTGCAGATGGCCCGCAGCATGCTGATTTGCCTGGCTAGTGACAGCCGATTAGTCAGCATCCGGCAGAGGGATGACTTCTGGCTCTCCACCTATTGGACCCTCGCTAGGGGGTCCAAAATGGGAGCCTTTTTCCCAGCTATTGAGAGGGGCACAAACTCAAATACTATAGGGAAATCCTCCGTATTCAGTTGGCCGCTGCCTATGTGCGGCATCATCCATCCTCTGACAGGTCTGACCGGGGGGTTCTTCAGCGCTCATGTATTACTGCCGCAACAGGTGGTGGCCTACTTGGACAGCACTCTGCTACCCCAGTTAGAAGATCCGCTGGACTACTGGGCAGCCAAACTGGATGTGTCGCCGCAACTTGACGAGATTGCAGTGGAGAAGCTGTCCTGCCCGGCCAGTAGTGTGGCATCAGAGCGGGTGTTCAGTGTGGCGGGGGGCCATCGTTACCCAAGGAGAACCCGCTTGTCCACGGGAAATGTGGAACGACTGACCTTTGTCAAGATGAATCAGGCGTGGAAACGGCCAGGATTTCCACACACCAATGCCTTAGGCGTCAGACTACATCAGCCAAAGATGGCCTCACCCCAAAAAGTGAGAAATGAGTCTGGATTCAAAACTACCTGCCTCAGCCACAAATTTTGATTCCGACCCCGCCTGATGCCACACATCTGCTGACAGTTTCTCCATATGCCACCAACCATCTTTATCAGGGACTGGTATTGCCACCCACCTCCACACTCTGTCATTGTGCCACTGTCTGACCTCATGCTGCTGCTGTGGCTTCTGCCGTGACCTACACACAGTGTCATTGTGCCACTGGCTGACCTCATGCTGCTGCTGCGGTTGCTGGTGCCGTGACATCCACACTGTGTCATTGTGCCACTCTCTGACCTCATGCTGTTGCTCCTGCCTCCGTAACCTGCACTCTCTGTCATTGTGCAACTCTGTGGCCTACTTCAGTTTTTGCCACCTCCAGAATGTCATTGTGCCACTGTCTGACCTCATTCTGCTGCCACCGTCACCTCCACTCTCTGTCATTGTGCCACTCTGTGGCCCACTACTGTTTTGCCACCTCCAGAATGTCATTGTGCCACGTCGACCTCATGCTGCTGCTGCCATTACCTCCACACTGTGTCTTGTGCCACTCTGTGGCCAAATCCGTTTTTGCCCCTCCCGATGTCATTGTTTCAAATCATGACCCATGTTTTCTCCTGCGCCGTCACCTCAATCTTGTCATTGTGCACTCTGTGGCTACTCAGTTTTTGCCACCTCCAGAATGTCATTGTTCCACTGTCTGACCTCTGCTGCTGCACGGGCACCTCCACTCTCTGTCATTTGTGCCACTCTGTGGTATATGTTTTGCCACCCCCAGAATGTCATTGTGCCACTGTCTGACCCCTTGCGGCTGCTGCTGCTGTTGATGCCGTCAACTCCACACTGTGTCATTGTGCCACTCTTTGGCCTACTCCTGTTTTTGCCACTTCCAGAATGTCATTGTGCCACTGTCTGACCTCATGCTGCTGTGGCTGCTGCCGTGATCTCCACACTCTGTCACTGATGTTGCCACCTGAGCTTGAGCCATGACTTTATCAAGCTACATTCCCCCTTCAGTTTTTTGGTCAGTTTTGCCCTCTTAAGTGCCCAGGGAATTTTAGAGTGAAGTGATTCTAGAGAGCGGCGGCAGTCATGTGCGTGTCATACTAAAACACAACTTTTTATGAAGACCAAAACAAGCTCCCTCTGCATTTTTTAAGCATGGCACAACGTTCTACAGCACCCTACAGGCTCTGTGCAGCCTCGAAATAGCTGTTTTTTAACGTGATTCATCCCGAAGTAATTCGAAACGAAGTTCTTTTTGTCGGGAAATTCAGCGAAGTGAGAGAACCAAATTTTTGAGAAATTCGCCCATCTCTAGTTCTAACCAGAATTATTAAACAAAAGAAATAGAAAATATTGATAATAGATTAAAAATGAGAGGATATCAGAAATGGACCTTACAAAGGGCTGTTAACAAAATGTAAGACAAGACACAAAGAAAAACAAAAGAAAATGAGGGGATATTATTCTCCACCGCATTAGACAACTACTTCCAATATTATGACAGGACTAAAAACGTTCTGCAATTACAGAGGGGAAAGTAAAATATGTGGCTAAGAGAAACAAAACCCTAGCAAAAAATGTGTCACCTTGTACATACTGATCAACAGATAATGATAAATATTTGTGGTTTTCACAAAAAGGTTTCTTTAAGTGCAGTGGATTAAGATGCAGTGTTTGCTCATTAGGAAAGACTTTGTAAATATATATACTAATAAAGTTTATCCAATAAAGGACTTCATAAACAGTGACACAACCAGTGTAATCTATGCCATTTATGGCACTGTTTTTACTGAATATTATATTGGCTGTACCACAAGGGAATTGAAGAACAGAATTGAGAAGCATATTCCTGGCATACGAAACAAGAAATTGACACAAGTATCTGGTGCTACAAAGCACTTTGTGGAGGAACACTATGGTGGCTTGAGTATTTTCCGTTTCTTTGGCCTGGAGAGAGATAAGGTGCTGAGAAAATGCAGAGATTGGAGGTTGGTGGTCAGTGGTAGTGAGGCATACTGGATGCTTGAGTTAGATAAGCGTATGCCCAGAGGGCTCAATTATCAGAACGATCTAATGTATTTCTATTATCATAGCGGATTTTATCCCCTTTAAATGTTCGATTATTTTATCCAGGCTGTTAAGTCAATATTCTTATATGTTATGTAAAGATCTGTGTTTTTTACCTCTGCATAATTTTGAGTAATGTGACATAAAAAAAAATGCATATGAAAGGTATCACCTTGTTTTTAAAGTAAGAGCAAACAGGTGGAAGAGCTAACAGGTGGAAGGTAGCTGTGATCAAGGGACCCTTGAAACACATAAGCTGGAGACATTACCTTTGTTTATCTCTAGATCTATATGCTGCCATGCTGTTAACATGTTTTATGAGGGTTAAATAAAGAATAAATGTTTCACATCTATCCTGGAATATCCATAATGTAATTCAGAGAAAAGGTTTTGCACTTTGGTTGATGCCGACAACCAGGATTCAACAAGATCAGAAAATAAAGCATGCGTTGGCTCGGGAAGTGAAACATAAGGCAAGGTTAAGCAAAAGGACTTTTTTTTACTTATAAAACAGAAACTCCTACTATTCCCGTAACCAGGAGAGGATGAAATGGTAGGGAGTTCCTGTTATTTGTAATGGGTTAAGAGTGTTCACTCTGACCCTTACCTTAAACCTAACATTAATTCTGATCTGTCGGGAAAAATTTGAGTTAATCTATTCAGAACCAGAAAAAAAAATTCTAACCATAAATCTAATTTAAGAGTAGGCTTACAGTTACAGTCAATGTTTTTGTGTATATTAAGGTCAACTCAAATTGAAATGCTTTGAATTTGGCTCAAATTTGTCTTTTATCCAGATCCAAAGCACAACACTACTCTTCCTCACTGCAATTCCACAGTCTGAAAGTGCTTGTATGGAGCAGTAGATGATCATGTGTGCCACTTCTACTTCAAAGTCCATGGGACTAACAAAGATAGATGAACACTGTACTCAGATATCTTCATCAGTGGTATCCCCGGTAGTCAGGCATTTATCACCTATCCTGTGGATCAGTAATAAAGGCCATTTGTGGAAAAACCTTTAATTGATTCATTAATTAATTTAGTTAGCTATGTTATTCAGTTAGCATTAGCACAGTACACTGTACAGAGATTGCCATTACCTACATTAGTCCCTGTCCCCATATAAAGTTCAAATCAACTTATTAGTGTTTTTGGAGTGTGGGAAGAAACAGGGTATCCAAAGGAATCCCCAGCAAACACAGAGAGATTAAGCAAACTACATGCAGATGTCACAGGTTGGATTTGAAACCAGGATTTCAGTTCTACATAGGAACAGCGTTAACCACTGACATATCATGTACATAACAAGTAATAAACAGTGATTGTACCTACAATTAAACAAAAAATAACCACTCATACTATCATATTTTTCTCATTAGTGACCTAATTACATATATATCATAGAAAAATACATCTCTGTGAAAATAACCAGCTTTAAAGATTATAAAAGATAAATCTCGCCATGTCGGAGCGCATGTTTCCGCCAGTTTTCCAATGAAATTTGCGCCTCATGAATGTCGGTGCCAAGGTGTGTGTGGGGGCACAGTGCGGGACTTCCCGCACTGCGCCTAAGATTCGCCGCCCGAGGTAGTGCGCACATACATGCCGTGTAAAGTCCGCCGCGCCTCGCCAGTGTGCGGGACTGTGCCTCATATTTGCCGTCCGAGGAGGCGCGCTCATACATGCGGAGAAAAGTTCACCGCACCTCGCCAGTGTGTGGGGCGCAGTGCGGGACTTAGGCGCAGTGCGGGACTGCGCCGAACATGTATTCCAATTCGAGACAGGCTGAAAAACAGCGAGAAATCATTAAAGATGTCCGTGCGGCATGGAATATGAATCAAAGAATCGCCTTTATTAGATGTAAAACATTGTCTGAAAAAGAGCTCAAACTTACTAAAAAAATACATAAATAAAATCACTTTCTAAAAATCAAGAGCGACACTACATCGGGAATTTGGATATTGAAAATTGCCGGGAAATACAGAAATTCAAATACTGTAAGCTATTCTCATTGGTCGGCAGAAACATGCTAATCAGAATAGGAGCTACAGTGAACCATTATAACCTATTGAGAAGTATTGACCAATACAAAATCAAAGGCGGGACAGTTCAAAATACAGTAAAAGGCAGAAAAAGGCTGATTGGTTGAATAGGGGGGGCTTGGCTATCCGGCCAATCGAGCGCGAGTATTTCTCCATTGTAGTCTATGGAAAGATGGGGGCATGAAATTCAGCTCAGTGCGATGGAGTTTAGTAAAAAAATCGTTTTTATTAAGTGAAAAACATTTTTGTAAAAGAGCTAAAATTTCTATAAACGACTAATAAAATCCCTAACAAGCTTTTGTCGCCGGGGGCCCGGCCAACTGGGAATTGGGATATTCGAAATTGCCAGGAAATACAGTAAAAAAAATTTTCTGTAAGCGCTTCTATTGGTGGGCAGAAACCAATAATCAGAATAAAAGCGACAGGGACCCATTATAACCTAGGGGAGAAATATTGACCAATCAAATTTAAAAGGCGGGACAGTTCAATATACAGTAAAAAGGCAAAAAAAGAGTGATTGGTTGAGTAGCGGGGGCTTGCTTCCCCCAATCAGGGCGAGCTATTGCCCCATTGTGTTATGGCAGCGGAGCAATAAAAATCTCGGCTCTCGCAGGGGCCGGCATGGAGTATGATTTAAAAAATCATTTTTATTAGGTGTAAAATATTATCTGAAAAAGGCTGAAACCTTCTATAAAATAAAAAAAACAAAACTAACAAACACGTTGTCACGGACCCGCGCTACATAGGAATTGCGTAAGAGAATTGCGGGAAATACAGTATTCAAATTCTTTAAGCTCTTTCATTGGTCGGAAAAATGCCAATCAGAAAGGAGTGGGGCAGTGAGCCATTAAAGCTTGGAGAATTATTTACCCAAACAAATTCAAAGGCGGGACAGTTAAAAAACAGTAAAAAGGCAGAAAAGAGCTGATTTGGTTTAGCCAGGCGGAGTATTGTATCATATCTGTTCATGGGACAACACTGAAGATATGACACTTTGATGCAATGTAAAGTAGTCAGTGTACATCTTGTCTAATTGTGCCCAATTCGCCATTTTCCATCTACGGTGTCATGTGTCTCATTAGTGTTACAAGGTCCCATGTAAATTGGGAGCAGGTGTGTTAAATTTGATGTTATCACTCTCACACTTTCTCATACTAGTTACGGGAAGCTCAACATGGTACCTCATGGCAAAAAAACTGTCTTAGAATCTGAAAAAAAAAGAATTGTTGCTCTACATAACGATGGCTTAGGCTATAAAAAGATTGCCAACACTAGAGATGAGTGAATCAATTCTAACCAAGTGGAATTCGTTTAGAATTTCAGGAAAAAATTTATTCTGAACAAAGCCGAAGTTCATGGCTATTCGGCTTCGGTCGCGAGCACATGGCGTGACATGGGGAAAAGAACTATCGGTAGAAGAAAGGAACGCCCTCAATGTCATGTGCAGACATGCATCCAGCCAACTTCTGTGATGTCACCCCCAATTAAATAGGGGCCATGTTGAATTTGCCACTTGTCACTTTTGCCCTCGTATGCAAAAAGATCTCTCTGTGGCAGCATTTGGGATTGTGCAAAAAAACTTCCGTTTTTAGAGTTATTGGGTTAAAATTCCCTTTCAAATACACAGGTGTTTTTTAAATTTTCACACCCCCTTTTTTTCCTGAACCGCATTTTGATTTGGAAATTTTATCTGGGGCCCAAAACCGTTTTAATTTTGTGTAAAAAACCCAGTGTTTTGTTTTTTTTGCGCTACACACATCTGAAATCCATTCCGGGGTTCCCGTTTTTGGGAAAAAATTGCTATTTGGGGCAACGGGGTTTATTTTTTCATTTATTCGGGGGAAAAACTCTTTTGAAAAAATTCAGTGTGTGTATTTGAAATATACCCCACATTTACACTGTGTTCCAAATTATTTGCAAAAAGTGATCATGTCATTTTCACAATCAAGAAGTTGTGCCCGATTCACAGTAAAACTTTTGGGATGGTGGGTAAAGGGGAAATTTTAGGACTCTTTTCAAAAAGGCAAAAAAGTCAATTTTTAAAGAGCAGCTGCAAAAAAGCCTTGTCTTTGCAGCAGACAAGTTTTTTAAACTGCTGGGGGCCTCCAAAATCCCCCGTAAAAACAAGATGAGGGTCCTGAAAAGGTTTGCAGCTGTGGTAAAACCATCCTGTCGACCTCCTCTATCCACCTTTCCCCCATGCAAAAAACCCGGGTCCAGTGGGCCAAATTTAAAACATGAAAAAATGACTTCAAAACTGTTTTGTTCACAAATGAGTGCCGAGCAACGCTCGATGGTCCAGATGGATGAAGTGGAGGATGGCTGGTTGATGGACACCACATGCAAACACGGCTACAGCGCCAACAATGAGGAGGTGGAGTAATGTTTTGGGCTGGAATCATGGGGAGAGAGATTGTTGGCCCCTTTAGGATCCCTGAAAGTGTAAAGATAAACTCCATAATGTATGTGGAGTTTCTCAAACAGCATGGTTCAAGAAGAAGAACCGTGCATTCCACAGCAAGATAATTTTCATGCATGATAATGCACCGTCTCATGCTGCAAATAACACATCTGCATCTCTGGCTGCTATGGGCATAAAAAGGGACAAACTTATGGTGTGGCCCCCATGCTCCTCTGACCTCAACCCCATTGAGAACCTGTGGAGCATCATCAAAAGGAGTGTCTATGATGGCGGGAGGCAGTTCACATCTAAGCAACCGCTCTGGGAGGGTATTCTGTCCTCATGCAAAACAATTAAAGCAGATTCCATCCAAAACCTGAAAAATTCAATGGACGAGAGAGATCAGAAGCTCATTTCGAACAAGGGGTCCTATGTAAACATGTAACATCACCTCGAATAAAGTTTTGACTTGAAAACTGTTTGATTTCAGTTTGTAATAACCTGCTAATGCTTATAATTAGCGTTGAGCGATTACGTTGGCTATGGTCGATAGTCGGCCATCATCGACAAGATATTTGATGGTCGATGATAGATGATCGCCGATGACCATTAAAGTGTATGGGAGAACAACAACACCTTCATTCTTACACCCAAACAGGGCTGGAGAAGCTGGAATTAACATCCACAACAGTCAAATGGATACGTGCTACATCTTAGGCAACACACTTAGGTAATAAAAGCCACAGAAAAAAAACTCACACACCATTCACTATCCCTGTCTTGTACCACAGCATGACCCTTAAACCTGCATCACCCACAAATTAAAAAGTGCCAGAAGACAGTATGATTTGAACCATCATTTTACTTGAACTGGACATTGAATATCCCTGTCCTGGAACGCAGCATGAGCCCCAAACCTGCATGACCCCCAGATTTAAAAGTGCCGGAAAAAGGAGTCTTTAAACCACCATTTTAGTTAACTGGACATTAATATATCCTGCCCTGAACCCAGTATGACCATTAAACCTGTCTGCCCCCACAGATTAAAAAGTAAAGAAAAGGAGTCTTTCAACCACCTTTTAGTTTGAACTGGACATTATTATACCTGTCCGGGACCACAGTATGACCATTAAACCTGTCTGACCCCAAATAAAAAGTCCCGGGAAAAGGAGTCTTTAACCACCATTTTAGTTAAACTGGACATTAACTAAAACCTGTCCTGGACCGCAGTATGACATTAAACCTGTCTGACCCCCAAATTAAAAAGTCCCGGGAAAATGAGTATTTGAACCACCATTTTAGTTTAACTGGACATTAACTATATCTGTCCTGTACTGCAGAAGGGACCATTAAACCTGTCTGACCCACAGATTAAAAAGTCCCGGGAAATAGGAGTCTTTCAACCACAATTTTAGTTTCACTGGACATTGACTTACCCGTCCTGGGCCACGCAGACTCTTAAAAACCTGTTTGTTCCACAGATTCACAAAGTGGCACTATGGCTATTTTTTTACAGTGACGTCATTTAGTATATTTTTTGGTAACTGAATTTGTTTACAGAATTTATTTAGGGAAGTTTTATTTTTTAGTTTTACATTATTACATTTTGCTTTTTTTCAAGTGTGATAACTTACAACATACACCCCTCCCCCGCGTTTTTAAAGGTATTTTTTACACGTGTAGATGTGTTAATTCGTCCGCACAACCCCAAAAAGTAATAAAAATGTCCTAATCATCCCCAAAAAAACTTCTTAGTTGAGAAGACATTTGCCTCCTGGCTTCTGAGAGTGGATTCAGCCAATCAATTTAATGGTTTCTTTTTCCTCCAAAACCTTCTTTTGTGATTGGGACAGACACCCCTGGAGATCAAATGATGCGACCCATAGTGGGCTCCAGCCCCAGAAAAATTTTAAGCCTCAAATTGTGCAATTTGTGTCCAGCCCTGGAGCCTTTTTAAACATTAACCTCACAGAAATCACCTTTTTCAAAATCTGAGGTGCCTCTATCAACACAGCTGGCCTGCGCCAAAGTGAAAAAAACACGTATCTGAAATGTATACTGATAATAAAAGGTATTTTTTGGCACCTATCAACCTGTGGAGACTACAAAGTTGCTGGATTCAAATTTAACTGCAAAGTAGATCTATCAACAAAGCTTGACTGACCAAAAGTGAAAAAAACACCTGTCTGAAATGTATTCGGATAATAAAAGGTATTTTTGGCACCTTTCAATTCACCTGTGGTGACTACAAAATTGCTGTATTCACATTTACCGCAAAGTAGCTCTATCAACAAAGCTGTACTGCGCCAAAGTGAAAAAACACGTATCTGAAATGTATTAGAATAATCTAAGGTATTTTTGGCACCTTTCAATTCACCTGTGGTGACTACAAAATTGCTGTATTCACATTTAAGTGCAAGGTGCCTCAATGAACAAAGCTGTACTGCGCCAAAGTGAAAAAACACGTATCTGAAATGTATTCGGATAATAAAAGGTATTTTTGGCACCTATCAACCTGTGCTAACTACAAAATTGCTGGATTCTAATTTAAAGGGGTGTTATTGTTTCATTAAATGGTCTTCAGAATAAGGGGACAGTGAAAACAAGCAACTTTGCAGTTGGATGTCATTAGCAAAGCTGCCTTGTTCTCACAGTGTCCCTTATCTTGTGTTTTTATTTACACTGATATCCAGTGTGGGTCTAATCCCTCCTCCTTGCAATTCACTAGCTGAGAGCTCATTTACATTCTGTACAGCCCCTGGGTCGATTCACGGAGCTGTGTCTCTGACTCAGAGTTAGGGGCCGTAGCATTTTCTGTTTCCACACCTAGCAGAAACAGACTGCAGCAGATTGTACAATGAGAAAACATGACAGTTTTTTGTCCCTATGCCTAACTCGCCTGCATACACTCAGATCTGTGCCGTTCTTAGAAAGCTGTAATACATCTCCAGCTGTGAGAGATCAGTGCTCAGATTAGATTGACTGCAGCCTGTGGTATGTATACAGCTCTTATAAAATAAGACTGCATAGAGAGAGACACAGTGATATGTGGACTCAGAGGGGAGGGGGGGGGAGTCTCAGGCCAGCAGTGAAGGGGGGATGACGTCATCCAGCTGGGAGGGGAAGAAACGCCCCTGCATTCACAGAGCTGGGAAGCTAAGAGAAGTGTGAATCACCTGAAGTAAGGAAGCGATACATCCCTTTTAACTGCAAGGTGGCTATATCAACAAAGCTGGAATGGGCAAAATTGAAAAAGAACACCTATCTGAAATGTATACTGATAATAAAAGTGGAGTTTTGCACCTAACAAAGAGACCTGCAGTTACTAGAAAAGATGTGAAAACTGTTACTAATAAAGCTATTGCAGTGCAATGTCTACACTAAGTCTTGGTGAACTATATCCAGTATTCTTTATAGAGCTTGCCTGTGTTCGCCCGCGGCCCCCCCCCCGCCGCTCCCTCCGTGACTTTACAGCAGTAGATGCTCCTTTAAAATTCTCTACCTAACTACATAAAATCTTCCAATCTCTGATCTAACTAAGTTGTAAGGATCACAGCTAACAGTAGAGCTTTCTCTGTGAAGAAATAGAATAATTTCGCTGAGCTTTTGGACACAGGCAGAGCGCACGTCCTACTGCTATGAGACGCTGAGAGACACTGATCATGAACAGGAAGGGGGTGTTCTATGTAAAACGAGGTCATGTGATTTTTCCAGCAAATCGCAACCATACACATCCCAGTCATGAGTCGCACACACATCTCACCCTGCTCTATTCTGTAAGCTGATTTTCTGGCCGCAAACTGACAGGAAGCGCCGAAAATGGCGCGATATTAATAGATGATGCACAGATTTTAACCTAAATTATCGCATGATCTAAAAATTTCGATCAACATAAAAACTGTGCCGATTTCAACTTTGTCGATAATAATCGCTCAACATTACTTATAATTTCACAAATGACCATTTTTTGGTTCGTTATAAAAATGAAAAGGTTGAAAACTTTGCTGTGCGTAATAATTTAGAACATGCATTTTGAGTGCATTTTGAGTCTTTTTTGTATAAAATATACTGTTATCGTAGGCAGTTTGTTCAAAAACCTTTCAATTATACTCTAATAGTTGATGACTGGAAAATTACAATGACTGCAATTCATATAGGTAATTTTGGAAAATAAGAGAAAATATTATTTGCATAATAATTTGGAACACAGTGTATATTAAACAGAGTTTGTTTTATTGTAAATTTTTGATCAAACAGTATGTCAGGCAGAGAGGTGGCGAGAGGGAGAGCAGGCCCTTCACATGGAAGGGACAGTGGCATAAATGTTCCAGGAGCAGGAACAGGTCACAGGTCACAGCACAGTAAGGGGACGTCGCAGCAGGGGTGAATCGGCGAGGTCAGAGCTACAGGTGTCATCTAGCAGCCGTGTGTTGACCACCAATCAAACAGTTCTTTAATGGTTGACTAGGTTATCCACTTCCTCCCAGATGACATCTGACAACCCCAGACAAAAGTTGGTGGGTTTTTCAGACACAACCATTAGTTGGCATGGCCTTGGAGCAGGTCAGGGGCCCTCCCCTGTCCACAACCCACCTCTGTCCCATTTGGTTCCCTCAGCCAGAGAACTACTATGTGTTGTGGACTCTGTGTCACTATACAGCGAGGACGAACTATTTGAGGACAGTGAGCAGCTACTTGGCAACAAAGAAGTGGAGCAGACATCCGCTGCTTCCTGAAGTAGGCAGGCAAGTGGTGATGTGGAGAGTGGCATGGGAGATTATGTTGTGAGCGGTCAGGCTCTGTACACTGAGACCATTGAGGAGGACAACAGTGATGGGCAAAAACTAATTAATAACAATGTAGCCGATCGCACTTGGGAGCAGGGTGAAGCAAGGGCTTCATCATCATCGATGGGAGAAGAGGGCGGCAGCCAAAAAGTTAATAATGTGGCCAGGAGTCAGCAGGGTGGCAGTAGTGTGAAGACCGGAGCCAAGCAGCCACGGGTCGGACCACCTGCTTTTCAGGTTCCTTCCAGCCCAGAAAGTAGCGGCGCAGGGGCTCACCGAGGCAGCAGTAGTAGCAGTCAGTCAGTGTGGAGCATTGGTGGTAAAATCACCTACTCCGCTGTGTGGCAGTTTTTTGCCACGACACCAGAGGAGATGAACATGGCTATATGTAGAATCTGTGGGCAGAAAGGGAAGCGTGGCCAGGGACTTAATATTAGCACCACGGCACTGCTTCAACATATGCAGCATCACCATCCAGTGGCCTTGGAGAAACGTGTCTCATATGTGGTGGTCCATCCTGCCGCAGCAACAGCAGCTGCACCCAGTGGCACGCATCCCATTTCAGTCAGTCAAGGCTCCATCATCTCTGCTGAAGGGAGATGTCTGTCTTTCTCATCATCTAGCGGTCCAGATGCTCCAGCTCCACGCCACTCATGGTGCCAGTAGTCATTCACCAAGGCGATTGCCAAGAGACAACAGTATGCGTCAAGCCATCCTAAGGTGCAGAAGCTGACCGTGCTCCTGTCCAAGTTGATGGTACTGCAGTCCCTCCCTTTTCAAGTGATGGATTCTGCACCATTCAGAGAACTGATGGCTTGTGCCGAGCCGAGGTGGAGAGTCCCAAGCCGTCATTTATTTTTGAAAAAGACAGCACCAGCCCTGCACAAATATGTAGAAGAGAAGGTGGGCCAGTCATTGAGCCTGTCAGTGTCTTCCAAAGTGTACGGCAGTGCGGATGTGTGGAGCTGTAACTATGGTTAGGGACATTACATGTCCTTTATGACCCACTGAGTGAATGTGCTTCCTGCCCAGCCACACAAGCAACTTGGACAGGAGATGCTGCTTTCTCCTCCACGTTGTCAAACTGCTGATCCTGTGCCAATGGTCCTACACCTGGTTTGCCTGGGCGAACAAAGTCACACATGGAAGGAACTGCTCTGTGACAACTGAAAATCGGAACCATGGTAACAGGCAATCGAAAGAACATGGTATCCATGCTGCGCCAAGGAGGGCTTAGCCATGCATCCTGCATGGCGCAAGTGTTTAATCTGGTTGTCAAACCGTTCCTCAAGTCTTCCTCCTATCTGCAAGATGTTCTAAAAATGACCAGAAAACTTTGCATGCACTTCAGCCATTCCTTCACCACCAAGTACACCTTCTTTGAGCTGCAGCGGCAGAATGGCCTCCCCCAACATATGGTGATATACAACGTTTCCACCCGTTGGAATTCCGGCCTCCATATGTTGGACCGACTCTATGAACAAAGAAAGGCCATGAATGATTTCTTGATGATACAAGTGGACAGGAGTACTCCC
Source organism: Phyllomedusa bahiana (assembly GCA_025379985.1). Taxonomy (NCBI): domain Eukaryota; kingdom Metazoa; phylum Chordata; class Amphibia; order Anura; family Hylidae; genus Phyllomedusa; species Phyllomedusa bahiana. The sequence goes on along the minus strand of JAODAL010015581.1, from coordinate 54,062 downwards.
CTGTGTAATTTGGATGTCAGGCAGTGGCAGCTTATGCGTGACACCTGCCATTTGCTCAGGCACTTTGAGGATGCCACATTATTTGTCAGTCGCCAGGAATATGGGATGAACAACATCATTCCACTGCTTCAAGTCCTGGAACAGATGCTAAAAAATCTTCCGGCCCAGGGGACTTTAAACAGGGTTTTGACTAGACTCAAGGCCACATAAGTCCATGGGGGCTAAAAACTGGAGGAGGGGGAAGAAGAAAAAGGGAAAAAAAGGGCAATGTCGGGTGAAATGGTGGTTTTTAAATACCCGGGCCGGGACAGGAGGGGAGGACGGGAGCACCCAAGGGTTTGGTTGGGGGGAGAGGGGGGAAAACGAACAGTTTTAAACCCCAGACACACCGGGGCAGTAACGGGTGGAGATGGAGACGGGGCCTGCCATGCTGATTTGCCTGGGAAGTGACACCCCAAATATCACCGTCCTTCGAGGGATGACTTCGCCTCTCCCCCTTTTGGACCCTTGCCCCGGGGACCAAAAGGGGGGCCCCTTTTTTTTTCACCTGTCAAGAGGGGGGACAAACCCCAAGTACTATAGAGACATCTTATGTAGTCATTTTGGCCATTCCTAAAACCATCATTGTCCATCCTCTTGCGGGTTTCTGCCCCTTAAAGGGTTCCTCATTTTTCATGAAACCCCCCTAAAACCTTTTGTCAGTCTGCATCCCCGTTTGCCCGGGATGGGGGGATAGAAGCAGTTCCACCCATCAAACACAACCGAGCCCGGGAATTGTTTGATGAGCAGCTTTTTTCCCCCCCGCCTAGTGAGGAAGGTACTCCCAGCAGCAGAAAGCGGGACCTGGACAAGACCCTGAAACACAGGCCTTTTGGGGGCACCCCAAAGCCACCCCACATTGAAATCGCTGGACAAATGGGCACCCCAAACGGGGATTTGTGGCCGCAAACCCAATGCCTTTTTTGAAACCCCGAAAAAAGCTGTCCTGCATGGCCATTAGTGGGCATCAGAGCGGGTGTTTCATTTCGGGGGGCCCAAAATTTTTAACCCAAAAAGAACGGGGGCTTGCCCCACCAGAAATGTGGAAGACTCCCCTTTGGTCAAAATAAAATCGGGCGGGGGGTTTCACCCCAGGTTTTCCACACCCCAAAGGGCCTTTGAACATCAGATTTAGATCATCCATGTCACCCACCCAAACTTTAAACAAATAAACTGATTTTCTGGAAACCGCCTCAGCTACTATTTTTATGCTGCCAAAACCCCAAATGCCACACACCACTCGTTGCTCCTTCTACCACCCCCCATCTTTACCGGGAATTTGTTTTTGGCCCCCTTTACCCCCCCCACTCTTAAAACTGGGCTTTAATGTACCCTTTCAGATGCGCTGAAACCTTTCACCATTTCAGGTCTCCCCTGCTGTGCGTCGCCTCCACACCTGCCCATTGCGCCACTCGGGGGGCCTACTCAGGGACCACCACCTCCCAAATTTTGTCTTTTGTGCCACCTGTGGCCTTTCTCATGCCGCGGGCCCCCCTTTTCACAATCTGTCATTTTTCCTCTCTGGGGCCAACTCATTTTGGGCCGCCACCCCCCACCCAAAGGGTCTTTCTGCCCCCTCTGGGGCCCCTGCTAAATTCCCCTGTTTGAAAACTGACCACTTCCTCTATTTCCCACCACCCTTTTGGGGTTTTTCTAATGCTTTTTTCCACCCTCCCACCACTCTATGATTTTTACCACTATTTTTGGGTTTTTTCCCCCTTTTTTTAATCTGCCCAGAAGGAATAAAAAGGGACAAACAAAACCCCGATTTTTTTCAGGGAAAGCCAAAAAAGGCCTGTATAAAAATTTTCCTTTGTTTGCCTCTGGATTGTCTGATGAATTGGGTAGCAAAAGGGCAGGATTGGATGAAAAAAAACACAAAAAGACATGCAAATATCCCATTTCCTTGTCATTTCTTTTTTGGGATCAACCCCCAATTTTTTTTGGCTTTAGCAATATTTGAAGGTTATTGACCGATTGAAAAGGGGACCTGATGGATAAAAGGGAAGGGCAAAATGATTAGTAAACCTCGAAAAAAATTTACTGCCAAAAACACCTCCCCCCTTTTTGGGGGGAGGGCTCACAAGTACCCACGGTTTAAAACAAACATTTCTGTCTTTAATCCGGGGAAACATCTGAAAAAGGTGTAAAAGGGTGTGCTCTTTTGGAGGCTATAAAAAGGGAGTTTGGGGTTTTTTTGGTACTGGGGGCGACATTCCCCTTTGTCGGGGCTGCATTCCCCCCTTCAGTTTTTTTTGGTCCATTTTCCCCCCCCCCGGGAAAAAAGGAATTGAAAATTTCAAAGGGGGCCCCCTTGTTTTTTGGGCATTTTTCCCAAAACACCCCCCAAATTAAATTAAAATTCCAAACCCTGCCCCCTTTGCATTTTAAAAAAGCATGGAACAATGTTCTACAACACCATAAAATCCCCCCTCCGAAACCCAAGGAAAATTTAGCGTTTTTTAAACCACATTTTTGGCGCAAAAAAAATTCAAAACCAAAACCCAAATTTTCGGCCAAAATCAAATTTTTTGAGAAATTCACTCATCTCTAGCCAACACTGTAAAACTGAGAGGTGTACAAAAGTTAGGGGTACAAAAGTTGCAGTTCCAAGCCCCTCAGCAACGTGGGCAGAAATAATTTTTATTCAGGCTAGTGTATAACAGGAAAGCCTTTTAACCCCCAAAACCCAAGATATAACCAAGCTTGCACTGGCCTACCTAAGTCCAAGGGGAAACCTCTAGGGGGCCCAAAACCTCAAATTAAATTTTTTAAACACTTTAGGGAGACATGTGTGAATGGGGCCTGTTTCAAAGTCGGGCTATTTTCAGCCCAACAAAAGGCGCACCCCGTTCGCATTCCCTGAAAACCCTCCTGAACCCTTTATCAGGTGCGTTACAGAGCGCAAGGGGCACTTTGAAATTTGCACCTGATTTTTTGGGGGGGGGGTCTTTCCTGGAGGGGGGGCGCACGGGAACCATACAAAGCTTTTAAAATTTAATAGCTTTGGCAAAGGGCCCATTTCTAGGACATTCTGCGGGAACCGGGTTTACCACTTTAAAGGGTTTTTTACCTAAAATCAAAAATTGTCGTTTTTGCAAGAATTTTCCTGATTTTTTCCCCAATGTAAGCAGGTTCAAAATCAAGTCCCATGCAATGCATTACAATGCGCATAAAATTTTTGGCGTTAAAAAAACCCAAATTTCATACAGGGCCACCCTTTTAAGCCCAAAGACGACAACCTCATTTGAAGCGGGACGTAAAAACCAGTGCCAGAAGCCTTTTAAAACCCCTTGTTTGCAAGGCACTTAAAAGAGAAAATCCCATATTTCCAAATACAGATTAAAGGATGGTTTTTCCTCTAGGGACCCTCAGAAAAATTTAAACCTGGCCCCCAAAGAATTTTAAGCCCAAACAAAATTTTCAAAAACATTTTTATATTAGCAAGATTATTGGTACCATTTTTGCTTTCTATTAATCATTTTTTACAGAAAATTTTAAATAATGTTTTTACTATTAAAAAAACTACAACAAAAAGACAAAACCCAATTTTAAAAAAATTTTTGTGTGTGTGCCAGAACTTTTGGGAATCTATTCTAAAAAAACCCCCCATCATTTGACTTTAAATTTTTTCCATATCTAAAAAACCACTACAGCTTTGAATGTAAAACCTCCCTTTCCTTCTTATAGACAATCATTTTGGGCTATCTCATCCCTAAATTTGACTTGAAAACTATTAACCATTTTATTTAGTTTGGGGAGATTCTTGTATCGCATTTTTTACTGTTTTTTTCCCCAAAAAAAATCAAAATTTTTTTATTTTTATTACTTTTTTGGGTATTTTGAAAATCCCCTTTGGACTTTCTAACGGGCCTAAAATTCCTTCGGGGCGCTCTCAATCAGATTCAAGCATTTCTCAATCAAAATCTCATCCCTGTTCTCTTCTACACGTTCCCAATGTTAGTGCATACTGGTCGACTCACTTGAGTACAATCCCAAAATTTTTTTTTCAAATTTTTCCTACTGTTTGATTAAGGGTTTTAGGTTGGGGACGGGGGGGCCAAAACCATAACTGTACCTCATTCTCATTTAATGCTTTCTTTTCAAACTAACGTAAAACTTCAGGTTTTTGCCGCTGGGGAAAATTTTTTTCACCCTTTTCATACCTATAATCCCCGAGTGTAGGAAGTAACTCATATTGTAGTATACTCACATATAGCTCAGCATTGAGTTTCCCAAAATCAAACCTTTAACATTTTTGGGCTAAAGAAACAACCACATATCACAAATTTCCCCCCCTAACTGACAGTTTCCTTTTAATTTCTCGATCCGGGTTTCCCCCTTGTTCCTTGGGTTCTTCCTGACCCATTTGCGCCCTCCAAAGCCCCGGTTTTATTGACTTTCGCTAATTGAATTTCCAAAAACATCCTGTTCTTATGCGCATAAAACAGCAATTGCCCCGAACCAGCCCACACTAGCCGGACACCAGCAACATTTTTTCAACTGTATGAGTGTCCTCTGGGGCTTAAATACCATCCTTCCTATCAAATGTGGGGCTATATACCAAACTGCTAAGGGGACCTATTTACTGCACCTGTCTATCTACTGAGGTGGCCTATATACCTACATTCCCTTTCCTATAATTAGGTGCTGGGGACCCAACTCATTTTGCTATAGTTCCCTATAAATTCTAGTTTTTGCCCCCTGGAAGAAAGGTGGGAAGTATCCCGATTTAGTTTCAGGGCAGACTCATAAAACAAGGAAAAGAAAATATTCCATCTATTTTAAAATGTAAAATCACAGAGGGGTGGAAAAGAGACTCAAAATATTCAAGTTTAAAACAAAATTTTTTGGGCTGACTACATATAGAACACACCAACAGCTTCCTAAAAAATAATTGTAATATTTGCTTTACAATATTATTTTTGCTTTTTAAACAGAATGTTAAAAAGACAAAAAAACCACAGATTTTTGTTAACCTGTTGGGTATTGGGCCCCTTTACCCTTTAAAACTCAATTTTTAAAATACAAAAAATGTGTGTTTTTTATAAAAATATATATATATTAATATATTATATAAAATATATATTTTTTATATATATAGCAAAGGGGTGCAAAAATCATAAAAAAAAACCATAACAACTATGTTCTAGCAAGCTCAATGCTTTGTTAATAAAATGTAAGGAACTTTCCTGACAAACTGTTGAAAAACCCAAAAAGGGGAAAAATGTTTGCCTTTTGGCCCAGAATGGGTTTTTAAAATTTATTTTTAAAAGACTATATTCAGAAAAAAAATGGGACATGTAAACAATGGTGGGTTTTATTTAATTCGCTTTTTTTTTTGGCCCCCCCCGGGGACATTTCGGTGCAAAAAAACATAGGCATGAAATAACTGTTTTCTGTGGAAATATACTGATACTGTAAATTTAACCATTTACGGTTGAAGGGTTTTATTTGTTAATAATGAAAAACCAAATTTTATATATTCAAACGCAAAATTTTTATCACCAAAATTTTTTAAAAAATTTTTTTTTAATTTGGAGAAATACTAATTAAAGATTGACTAATAAGAAATCTTTTTGATTGACTCTTGCTACCCCTATCAATCTCACAGTGCCCCTTTGTGTTTTGCTAGCTGTACATTTCTATAAACTTAGTTATAAAAACTGAAAGCCATCACTGTGGGCTAACAAAAAAAAAATTTTTTTAAAATTTTTTTTTTAAAACCCTTTTCCCGTAATTTTGGGTTTCCTTCACATCTTGTTTGCTTTTTCTTTCCCCCTATCAAAGAGTCATTACTTTCCATCAACATAGACATTTGAGGTCTTGTTCTTTTGTGGGACTAAATATACTTTTTAATGGTTTTATTAACTACACCATATAAATATGGAGAGACCCAAAAAATTCTGCTGTCATTACAACCATGCAGCACTCTACAATACCATGGTGTAGGGGCCAGCTGGTCCACATGTGCCATGGTAAATAAAGGGATAATTCTGATCCTGGTCGCAATAGGCTGACACTTTCTATTTTCTGTATCTTACTTGTCACTTTTGTTATGCAGACTGATATCATATAGAGAGAGTCATCATCCTTTGGGAAATTTTCAGGAAAATGGTTTGGGAAGTTTAAAGGAGAATCCCGGGGGGGCATCTCCCCGGGCATGTCTGTATTAGTAAATCTTTGGTTTTTCCCCGTGATAAAAAACAATTCCTGGGGGCATTTCCTCTTAGATTTTCTGTGCCTTTTCCCCCTGTCATTTTCCTTCTAGAAATATAAAAAAAGAATCAAAAAAGGGTGTTACCATCACAATTTTTAAAGGGGTGGGTCCATGCACATAATGACTCTATCAGCACTGTAAAAGACTGTGCACCCATTTGAAAAGTGAAAAGGTAACGTCCATCTGTCAGATTTAGTAATACATTTCTAGAAGAAATAACAGAAAAAAAGCACAACACAGAGTTACAAGAAAAGATGCTCTAGAATTGTTATTTAATAGGGAACACAAGGATTTACTAACAGACATGTTAGGAGATGTTACCAGTCCTCTTTACTGTCACTGTTGGACGACAAGCTAAACCATTAGAGTGACACTACATAATGTACACATAGATAAGGCTCTGTATGCAGCTTTCCTGTTACTCTGGTTTATATGGAAGTAGGCTGTATGCTATCACCTAATAGAAACTGTAATAATCTATGAAATTTCAACTGACTCCTATTAAATTTTCAGCTGGAAAGGAGAAAACCTCCTGTACTGGCTGTAGAAAAAATAGAAAATAAATGTTTGACTCCAACATGGCCACCACAGGGACATTTCTTAAGACAAAAACGAAATAGTGCTAACATTTAATTAAAAGAACAACAGCATCTACTTTTATATTAACAAAACAAAGTGAAAAAAAGACATTTCCTATAGTAGGACAGCTATTCATTAAGGAATACTTTTACATCAAATTTTTTCTGAAGAATAACAAGAACTTGCAAAATTCTTACTGTAGGGTTTCTTTTTCTTTTATTATAACATTTGTTCCCTTAAGACATCGAACGTTTTGAAACTCAACATTTGTGCATGTGAAGGGTTATTTTAGACATTCCTACCATGTGTCCAGATATTGATAATCAATAATTTTATTCGCAATAAATAATTCAATTTTTTTTTACAAGTAATCTAAAGATTTTTAAAAAAACCTTTAAGTTTAATACTTTGGGTTTCCCTATCGAAGAAAAAAAGCTTAGTCCATATATAGTTGTACAAACATAATGGAGCTGAGTTTGCAAATCAGTGATATGGAATTGTCAGCTAATAATAATTATTAATTTAATAATATCTTTAATGCCACAATCCAATAGAAAATCTCTGTTGGCTCTTTGCAAATTATATAATCTTATGTAGGCAATTATCTATTGGTAGTGTTGAGCGATTTTTATCGACAAAGTTGAAAAGGGGAAAAGGTTTTTATGGTATCAAAATTTCCATCTCGAAATTTAAGGTTAAAATCTGAGCATATTATTAAGATCGGCCTTTTTGGCGCTTCCTGTAATTTTGGGCCAGCAAATCAGATTACAGAAAGAGCAGGGAATTTTGGTGCGATCATGATGGGGATTGTTGGGTTCGATTGGCGGAAAAATAATGCCCTCGTTTTACATAAACAGCTTTCCCGTTTCGCCCTCAGGTCTCTCAGCGTCCATGGGGTAGGACCTTTCCTGCCTTGGCCAAACAGCTCAGCGAAATTTGTCTTTTTTTGCACAGAGAAACCTCTACTATTAGCGTGATCCTTCCAAATTAGTTATATTAAGGTTTGAAGATTTTATGTAGTTAGCTAAGAATTTTAAAGCAGCACACCGCTGTAAAATTCAGGCGGGGGAGCGGGGGGGGCCCCGGGGTGAACACAACAATTTTATCTTAAAGAACACGGGTAAAGTTTACCAAGACTTGTGTAGACATTGTAGTGGAAAAACTTTATTTTAAAAGTTTTTCTATTGAAATATTTCCCGGATATTGGGCACTTTTAACTTATTTGGATACCCTCATTTCTAGTAACTAGGGCTCTTTGTTAGGGGCAAAACTCCACTTTTTTTTAAAAAATTTTTACATTTTAGATAAGTTTCATTTTAAATTTTACCCCTTACACCTGTGACTGTTGATAAATTTTTTCCCCTTTTCATTAAATTCAATCCCCCAATCTTTTAGTCAGCACAGTTGTTTTTTTGCCAAAAAAACCGTTATCAAAGAAAACATAACAGTTACGTGTTTTTTTGATTTTTGCGCACCCAGCATTGTTCATTGACGCAGCATCCACGTAAATCTTAAAACAGCAATTTTTATAGTCACCACAGGTAAATTTTGAAAGGTGCAATAATACCGTGTATTATACGAAAACATAACAGATACGTGTTTTTTGACTTTTGCGCACCGAGCTTTGTTCATTGACGCAGCTTCCACGTAAATCTTAAAACAGCAAATTCTATAGTCACCACAGGTGAATTAAAAGGGGTGCAAAAAATACCTGTTTTATACGAAAACATAACAGATACAGACATAACAGACTCCTTTCCCGGCACTTTTAATCTGGGGGGTCAGAACAGGTTTAATGGTCATACTGCGGTCCAGGACAGTATAGTCAATGTCCAGTAAAACAAAAATGGTGGTTTTGAAAGACTCCTTTTTGCGGCACTTTTTAATCTGGGGGCCCATGCGGGTTTTGGGGGCTCAATGCTGCTTCCAGGACAGGGATATTCAATGTCCAGTTCAATAACATGATGGTTCCAAATCATACTGCCTTCTGGCACTTTTTAAATGTGGGTGATGCAGGTTTTAAGGGCCCAGGCTGTGGTACAAGACAGGGATAGTGAAGGGGTCTGGACTTTTTTTCTGTGACTTTTAAAACCCTAAGTGTGTTGCCTAAGATGTAGCACATATCCATTTGACTGTTGTGGATGTTAATTTTCAGCTTCTCCACCTTGTTTGGTGTAATAATGAAGGTGTTGTTGCTCTCATAGACTTTAATGGTAATCGCTCATAATCGATGCTCACTATCGAAAAACCTTATCGATAGCGGCTGACTATCGACTATCGCTCGATCTCGATAGCCAACGCAATCGCTCAACACTATCTATTGGCAAAACAATACAAGCAGTTACATTTCCTGGAGGACAAGTAAAAAGTCTCTTTAGATTAATAAACAAACATGTTTCAAAATGGCATATTAGATGCATTGCCAAAAGTTCCTGATAGTACAGTTTATACATTACCTGCTTCTCCAGCTATTTTACAATGTTGCTATGCACACAGTAATGTTGTGTGTTTGGCCCTTAAACCTGGCCTGTTGCAAGTTCTAAATTAAAACTTAATTTAACCCTTACTGCTTATCCTTAGCTGTGCTTAGGCAAACATCAAAGGCCATTTCTTCTTATCTTGAGTACAGCTAAGGCAATTTGAGCGCAGACAGAGCTTCTTAATCATAACATTAGCTTTCCCCCAGCAACTTCTTTCCTTAGCTCAGGCTGATAAAAGATTACATAAAAATTATTAAAAAAAAAAAAAAACTTGGGCAAAGTATTTAAGAGGAATACTTTACCCAAGCAGTGAAGTTGCTTTCCCCCTCCCCATTCTGAAGTTCTGTGCTGTATGGCACCCATCCGCTTTCCGCATCTTCTCCTTATCCAAATGTCTGTGCACTTATGTCTTCTGGTTCAGAGTCAACTCTGGGCAGGTGTAAAACAGTTTTAAAAGCTGAATCCATCTTCTATCATAAATTCTTCTTCATGCCCAGTCCTTTTCTATCTTCTACATCCATGCCCTTTGTCTTTAATTTAATTTCTTCCCCTTATATGCATTGAAAAGTTGGCTTCTCCTATGTTCTACCCTGTGGAAACTAAGCCAACTAATAGAAGGTGTAAAGTTAGGCATAAGTGTGCCAGATTTATTAACACTAGGATACATCTGTCACAGTTGTAGACTGCTGTAGTGTGAAAAGTGCCCATTTGTATTGTTATTAAATGAAAAAATTAAAGAACTACCCTTTATTGTTACTGCTGCATCTGTAACCACCTGTTCTATAAAATTATTTACACTTCACATTAAATACCATCAAAAACCTATACCACAACAATCAAGGAGTCTTTTATTTGTTCTCAACACCTTACAAAATGGGTAAAAAGTCTCAGATACCTCAAGGTGGTACCAATAAAAACTGCAAGTTACTATGAAAAAAATAAACCCCATTATTTACAAAAAAAGTGTTAGGCTATGTCCCCACGTATTAGCAATACGATCGTATATTCGACGGTTTTAGGATTTTAAAACCACTGAAAATACAATCGTTCAGACAGCCCCATAGGCAACCCTAGCAAAAAACGACCTGTAGTTTCCACAGGTAATTTTTTTCTCTGCTCGTTTTCTGGCACCGGCGTATTATACTACATATTGTATAATACACCAGCACTCTTAGTTTCTTCGTCTTCTTCCCATAAAATCAATTGTATGGGCGACAGCAAAAACCGACCTAGGTTTGGGTGCGAAACGTAACAAAAACAGCGGTCCTACATCGGACAAACAACCATCGACTTTCAGACGCTTTTTGACTGATGCAGTGGGGATTCAACTTCAAAGGTCTTGGAAAGTACCAATACTAAAGTTTTTTTTTTATTTGAAAGTCTTTTTATTGTGGAAATGTTGTAAAACAAAATGTTACGATTTACCTGTGGTGGAAGGTTGATCCTCTGAGTTTTCACCCTGTAACTGCTATACAGGGATCTAGTATTCACTGCTGTACACTCCCAGGTTGTTAACTTTGACTGAGACTTCCATGGTAACAACTGATGTCCAAAAGCAGTATAGATGAAATAGATGGGAGGCACAGTCAGGGAAAACAATGGGTCAAGGCAGCCAGAGTTCTTGTAAGATGGGGGCTATAAAAACACATAGAAATGAACCAGTAGTACTCTGCGGACACCAAGAGACAGGTAAGCACTAATAGCACAGATTTAATAGCACACATTTTAATCAAACTGGGAGGGTTCAACTAGTAACAGCAAGGTGGTGCAAGGTCAGATGAGGACCTACTCTAAACAATCTCCCCAACTGTGGTGTCTTTCCAGGTGTCCATATCTTTCATGGTTTGAGGCCACAGCAATACTCAGTTATTATCAAAAACAGCCTAAATGGATGGGTAGAGTGTCGAGTCAAAATATGGGGCAATCACTCCCTCATGCATACAATCCCCCAAAAAAAGACAAAAATAGTCAGAAATTACAATAATGTGAAATAAATAATACATGTGCATGCTACCATGACTGAAATGCAAACACAAAGAAACAAACCAGCAGAACTCTGTATATGTCAAGGGACAGATAAGTAATATGTGCATTATTTCATAATACATTACTACTACATATAGTAAGTAGGAAAATCTGAGGATCTTAACGCACATTGTACACTTTGATCAAACTGTGAGGGCTCATCCACTGTCGGCAAGAGTTCTGATGGCAACTTACTCTACACAATCTCAACTCTCTCAGTGACTTTCCTTCAACTGAGAAATACATTTTAATACATTTGTATTAAGTTAAAATCTTTTAGTGGGCTTTACACACAGGGGGATATATATAAAAAATTGCCTTGGTCTAAGATTTTCTTTGTTGCCTAGAGCAAGAACTCAGAGCTCCCCTATTATTTTTCCAGAGCACTATATGTAATTAAAGGGACGCTCTGAGTGATTGCTATGGGCAACAAAGAAAGTCTTAGACCTAGACAGTTTTCATACATGAGGCCTATTGTGTTTTTGTTTTTTTTTAATAGCATTGCAGTTTTGTTTTTGAGCCAAAACCAGTATTGTATTCAAAAGAAATGGTAAATGTCAAGAAAGAACTTGTACTTGCTAGATCTACTTTGTTCTCAAAAAAAGACATCAAAGGCTGCAGCAGCTTTACAAATCAAAATAAAATAATCTTTATGAAATAATCTTCACATGTTTCAGTTATATTTTATGTTGAAGAGATTTTACCATAACTGCAGCATTGTTACAATGTGTGAATGTGCACTCTGCTCTACTCCACTTGAGTTTTCCGTGTAAAATAAAATGATTTATTCTTCTAGTAAAGGAGCATTAAGTGGATTGCTATTTTTTAGCATTGTTTGTAGTTTCTTGTCGTCCCACTTGTAGCTATTTATGTTACAAAATTGTTATTCTCTTTGAGTTGCTCTGCTTGATTTCTTAATTATACTTTCAATGTCAATTCATTCTGCAAGCTCTCATCTGGATTGACTGGGTCAGCCTAGTGTTAATTGTAATAATTTGAATTATTTCTGCCCTTCTTTTTACCCAAGGTGAACATGTCTTTATAGTGTACCCTTTAGTCTAAATAGTCAATTGTTTACTATGTTAACACTATAGTAGGTTAACTGCAAATTATACTTATTATTAAATTATACTATACGGAGTTCAAATTGCAGCCTACCTTTCTGTTTTTCTAAAATACAGAATAGATTTTGTATATAGTACATTAAAGCCAGGAAGCCAAAGATCTTGGGTATAGTAAGTTAGGCAATCATTTTACTGATCCCAAATACTATGTTTGTGGTAATATCTAAGGAAACTCCCTTTGGGACACTTTAGCAAACATGTTTTTTTTTTTTTTTGCTCTATGGAGGCATTATGCTTACAGCCATTTAAAAGGGCCACATTAGTCCCTTTTTGGACAGAGCCCTGAATCAGCACCCATCAATACCTATAGATATAGTAAAGATTAACTTGACAGACAATGCACCATAACACAAAACAAAAAGTTGTCTAACCTTTTTTAATGGCCTTTCTTTACAGAGAAGAGCAGAAAAACACAAGAGCACAAAAAGTTGTGATATCACTGTCAAGCTGAACTTTGCTACATTCACATGTGCCTAAACTGTGCCTCGTACTGTGGAATTCATAGTTTTTTGCCCCTTACTTATCCCTCTTAAATCAGTTTTGTGCAAAATCTGTAAGGGTAAGTTCACACAACGGATTTTAATGGGGAATTCAATACAGATTCCTGGTTGAATTCCCCATTAATTTTCTCATGTATTCCGACAGCCATTCACTTGAATCCAATCCATGCTGTAGTTTCAAATACAGGGCGCAGAATAAAAAAGAATGAACATGTTCATTGCAAAATGGCTAACCCCCCTGAAAATTTTTATTTTCACACATTGACAAGCCATGTTCGACTTTTATATGATTTTTAATTGGGTGGTTGTTTTTCTATAGTTTTTTTGAAGATCCTCTATGTAAATTACTCTCTCTGTCTTCCTTTCTGTGAGCTCTGGTAGCACAGCATTGAGATGACTGCTTAATGGAGCTCTTCTCCCCTCACCTTCCCAGTACAGAAAAAGATTACCCTATTTTCAGTTCATGTATTGCTCGTGGCCTAGTATAATCTCATCTATCCCTGTGAAGAAGACAATAAAGCAATCATTACCTATTATTTGTAATTAGACCACACAGATATAAGTAGCAACTGAAGTAAAGTGAGATTAGTCTGCCCTGCAAAAGTTTTCTCAATGCTATAGAAGGACAATATTTTATATGTGATTCTTTCATTTCAAAGGAGTACCGAAATAATGAAAAGATATCGCCTAAAAATCTAAAACAAACATAGCTTTTCAGGAATATTGGTTTTAAGAAAAATACTTCTTTCTTATGGCTGTTGTCCCTTTAAGTAAAAATCCTCAGCATAATTCTGAGGTATTGCCTTGAATTTCTGCCAAGGATTTTCCAATAGGAAACCTCAACCTAACAGCAATAGGAAACCCCAACCTAACAGCAATGTTATATATGAACTATTGTAGACAGAATAAAACTGGAATGTGACTTTATGTGAAATATGAATATAGCAAAGCATAACTTGACATTTAACACTCTATAATACTCTTACCACAGAACTTTTTCTCAATTTTGTCATGAAGTACACTGTAGAAATCCATGGATTGCCACAAATTTCACTCTCTGTCGGTTCAGATTTTGCTCTGTTCTTGGATGCAGATTAGCCCAAATCAGATGCACTAATTCATACCCTGGCTACTTAATGGATATTCCAAGCAAAATATGGGTTGTAGTTGTTTTAGTCATCATTTCACTATATATAAGTGTTCAATATTTGTTAACTTAATATGTCACAGGTAAAATATAAAAAAATGCACCATTTTTATTGTTGATGTCATGTTTTTCACTTTATTTTTATGTGCTTATTGCAATTTTTTAACTCCTCCATTGTTAGCACCTGTATTGGAAAACTTTTCCTTTTTTTATTTAACCCTGTAATATACTGCCTTATAGAAGCATATCCGTATATACCAGTTTATTCTGTAACAAAGTATACTATTCAGTGTTACGGCAAATAAATCCTCCCATAAACAACATTTTGTCAGCAGAGACAGGAGGTGGATCCGCTGTGTCTCTGTCAGGGGTTGGTATAACCTACAGCAGGGTGCAGAGTCTAAGGAGCCCCCAGTTTTCACCAGAACCCGCTGAAAAGTAGTTTGGACTTTGCTGTGGGGAATTCTCAGGTCACTACCCCGACATAAGTCCTCAAGGTTACAGCCAAAGTGAAGAGTAGTGTGGTACAGGAGAGTGAGGCAGAGGCGTCATCGGGAACAGGCAAATAGTCAGGGCTGGCAGCTTACACCCGAGATTAGGTTCAGTCGTGGTTGACACGCTAGGGACGGACACCAATAACTGGGCATGGGATGCAGAATGGCGTTCCAAAAAAAGCCAATGGTCATGAATGATTGGCTGTGGAAAGTTAGTTGGTTGCCCTTTTAAATCAGAGAAACCTGACAGGTGTGCCCCCTAGAGGTCAACCATGAGCAGCTGGCTGGCTGAGTGACACTAACGAGTGAGCGGTTGCAAGGAGCACTAGAGAGATGAGTAGTGGACCGGGGATGCTAGGGCTGGGAGCTGGCAAGACCACGGACTGAGTCTCAGACCACAGCGTGACCCACCATAGATGCTGGGAAATGGGCATGTAGTGTTGAGCGATTATTATCGACAAAGTTGAAATCGGCACGGTATTTACGTTAATCGGATTTTTTAGATCACGCAATAATTTAGGTTAAAATTTGTGCATAATCTATTAATATCGCGCCATTTTCGGCGCTTCCTGTCATTTTGGCGGCCAGCAAATCAGCTTACAGAATAGAGCAGGGTGAGATGTGTGTGCGACGTCATGACTGGGATGTGTATGGTTGCGAATGGCTGGAAAAATCACATGACCTCGTTTTACATAGAACAGCCCTTCCTGTTCATGATCAGTGTGTGTCAGTATCTCAATGCAGTAGGATGTGCGCTCTGCCTCTGTGCAAACAGCTCAGCGAAAAATTTTTCTATTTGTTCATAGAGACAGCTATACTTTTAGCTGTGATCCTTAGAACTTAGTTAGATCAGAGATTTGCAGATATTAGGTAGTTAGGCAGAGAATTTTAAAGGAGCATCTACCGCTGTAAAGTCACGGGGGGCAGCGGGCAGGGGGGGGCCCCACGGGCGAACACAGACAAGCTCTTTAAAGAATACCGGATATTATGCACCCAGACTTAGTGTAGACATTGCATTGCAATAGCTTTATTATTAACAGTTTTCTATTGAAATATTACTTGGATATTGGGCAGCCTGAACTTATATTAGGATACAGATCTTTTCTAGTAACTGCAGGTCTATTTGTTAGTTGCAAAACTTCACTTTTATTATTAGTATACATTTCAGATAGGTGTTCTTTTTCAATTTTGCCCATTCCAGCTTTGTTGATATAGCCACCTTGCAGTTAAATTAGAATCAAGAAATTTTGTAGTCAGCACAGGTTGATAGGTGCCAAAAATACCTTTTATTATCCGAATACATTTCAGATACGTGTTTTTTCACTTTGGCGCACTACAGCTTTGTTCATTGAGGCACCTTGCACTTAAATGTGAATACAACAATTTTGTAGTCACCACAGGTTGATAGGTGCCAAAAATACCTTTTATTATCCATATACATTTCAGATACGTGTTTTTTTCACTTTGGCACAGGCCAGCTTTGTTGATAGAGCCACCTTGCAGTTAAATTTGAATCCAGCAATTTTGTAGTCACCACAGGTGAATTGATAGGTGCCAAAAATACCTTTTATTATACGTATACATTTCAGATACGTGTTTTTTTCACTTTGGTGCAGGCCAGCTTTGTTGATAGAGCCACCTTGCAGTTTGAGGCTTAAAATTTTCTGGGGCTGGAGTCACTATGGGGTCGCATCATTTGATCTCCAGGGGAGTCTGTCCCTAATCACTGAAGAAGGATTTGGAGGAAAAATGAAACCATTGAATTGATTGGCTGAATCACTCTCAGAAGCAAGGAGGGCAAATGTCTTCTCAACTAATAATTGTTTTGGGGATGATTAGGACATTTTTATTAATTATGGGGTTTGCGGACGAATTAACACATCTACACGTGTAAAAAATACCTTTAAAAACTGCAGGGAGGGGTGTATGTTGTATGTTATCACACTTGAAAAAAAAGCAAAATGATAATAATGTAAAACTATAAATAAAACTTCCCTAAATAAATTCTGTAAACAAATGTCAGTTACCAAAAAATATACTAAATGACAGTCACTGTACAAAATAGCATAGTGCCACTTTTTAATCTGGGGTCATGCAGGTTTGGGGCTCATGCTGTGGCCCAGGACAGGTATAGTCTATGTCCAGTGAAACTAAAATGGTGGTTGAAAGACTCCTTTTTCCGGCACTTTTTAAATGTGGGAGTCATGCAGGTTTGGGGCTCATGCTGTGGCCCAGGACAGGTATAGTCAATGTCCAGTGAAACTAAAATGGTGGTTGAAAGACTCCTATTTCCGGCACTTTTTAATCTGTGGGTCAGACAGGTTTAATGGTCATTCTGCGGTACAGGACAGATATAGTCAATGTCCAGTGAAACTAAAATGGTGGTTGAAAGACTCCTTTTTCCGGCACTTTTTAATCTGGGGGTCATGCAGGTTTGGGGCTCATGCTGTGGCCCAGGACAGGGATAGTCTATGTCCAGTGAAACTAAAATGGTGGTTCAAAGACTCCTTTTTGCGGCACTTTTTAAATCTGGGGCTCATGCAGGTTTGGGGCTCATGCTGTGACCCAGGACAGGTATAGTCAATGTCCAGTTCAACTAAAATGGTGGTTCAAAGACTCCTTTTTCCGGCACTTTTAATCTGTGGGTCAGACAGGTTTAATGGTCATACTGTGGTACAGAACAGGTATAGTCAATGTCCAGTTCAACTAAAATGGTGGTTGAAAGACTCCTTTTCCCAGCACTTTTTAATCTGTGGGTCAGACAGGTTTAATGGTCATACTGCGGTCCAGGACAGGTATAGTCAATGTCCAGTTCAACTAAAATGGTGGTTCAAAGACTCCTTTTCCCAGCACTTTTTAATCTGTGGGTCAGACAGGTTTAATGGTCATACTGCGGTACAGGACAGATATAGTTAATGTCCAGTTCAACTAAAATGGTGGTTCAAAGACTCCTTTTCCCAGCACTTTTTAATTTGGGGGTCAGACAGGTTTAATGGTCATACTGCGGTCCAGGACAGGTATAGTCAATGTCCAGTTCAACTAAAATGGTGGTTGAAAGACTCCTTTTCCCAGCACTTTTTAATCTGTGGGTCAGACAGGTTTAATGGTCA
The DNA here is from genome assembly GCA_025379985.1 of Phyllomedusa bahiana. Taxonomy (NCBI): domain Eukaryota; kingdom Metazoa; phylum Chordata; class Amphibia; order Anura; family Hylidae; genus Phyllomedusa; species Phyllomedusa bahiana. The sequence continues at coordinate 36,344 of JAODAL010015581.1, read as the reverse complement.
TACTGTGGTACAGAACAGGTATAGTCAATGTCCAGTTCAACTAAAATGGTGGTTGAAAGACTCCTTTTCCCAGCACTTTTTAATCTGTGGGTCAGACAGGTTTAATGGTCATACTGCGGTACAGGACAGATATAGTTAATGTCCAGTTCAACTAAAATGGTGGTTGAAAGACTCCTTTTTCCGGCACTTTTTAATCTGGGGTCATGCAGGTTTGGGGCTCATGCTGCGTTCCAGGACAGGGATATTCAATGTCCAGTTCAAGTAAAATGATGGTTCAAATCATACTGCTTTCTGGCACTTTTTAATTTGTGGGTCATGCAGGTTTAAGGGTCATGCTGTGGTGCAAGACAGGGATAGTGAATGGTCTGTGAGTTTTTTTCTGTGGCTTTTATAACCTATGTGTGTTGCCTAAGATGTAGCACGTATCCGTTTGACTGTTGTGGATGTTAATTCCAGCTTCTCCATCCCTGTTTGGGTGTAAGAATGAAGGTGTTGTTGCTCTCCCATAGACTTTAATGGTCATCGGCGATAATCTATTATCGACTATCGGATATCTTATTGATAATTGCCGATATCGACTATCGACCTGATGACGATAGTCAACGTAATCGCTCATCACTATGGGCATGACCACGGACTGGTGTTGGACCACGGCACACGGAATTACGTATTGTAGTCTCTGATTTACTATTAGCTTTTCTGCCTTTCATACAAGATGACATGAAGACTCCCTTTTGTGCTGCTAGATAGTTGTTATTATTATTAGTAGCATTTATTTTAAAGCACCATTAATTCCAGGGCGCTGTACAATCGAGGAGGATTACATACATAACATACACTACTCACAAAAAGAGATATTTGGATTTTGGTTGAAATTTCAGGATGAACATACAATTTCTTGAACATTTTTTTAATTTAATTAAATGAGTCCAACTCTTAACTTCAGAATGCACATGTCCTAGTGTTCAGTGTTTCAGTTCTTTTTGCACAACTTGCTGATGTCTAACAAGGATTTTAATGGCAAAATTCACAACAGGTGAATTGGGATTTAAACAGTCCTCCTCATCATACTGTTCACATCTTGACATCATGAGACCAAGGCAGCACTATACAATTGATCAACAGTACCTTGCCATTGTGAGGCTTCAAGCAGGATGCTCTAAGACGGAAGTGGCCACTAAGCTTAGAATGTCACAGAGTGTCATCAGCAGGTTGCTACAGAGATACTGAGAGACTGGAAGAGTTATGGAAAGACAAAGAAGTGTATGTTCTTTGGCTGCATTACACACTGATGACCGCTTCATTGTAAACAATGTCCTGTGGAACCAGATGATGAAAGCTATACAACTCCAGGCAACTTTAAAGGGAACCTTTCACATAGCCATAGCACAAGCCAGTGACAGATATGCTGTGTCCAGTGCTGTGTCCCTTATTCTGTAAGATTCTGTAGTTTTAGGGCATTTAATGCTCAAATCTTATTCATATGCAGGTGTTAGCACCACCCACCAAAGGCTAGCCTCAGGTGGACGGGGTATGTAAAAAATTGACTCTTTTCATGACTCTTTTCTGGCTGAAAACTGCAGATTTGAGCACTAAATACTCGAAAACTACAGCATCTTACAGAATAAGGGACACAGCACTGGAAACAGCATGTCTGCCACTAGCTTGTGCTGCCCTCAGCAACAAGGGCATAAAGTATGTGACAGGTTCTCTTTAAGGGAGGTGACAGACAGCCAAGTGTCATTTACATGTGTGTGGTCTGAGTGATAGATGACCAGGAAGGGTATCTGACCACACCACCAGGCATAGGCATCATCATCTTGCATTGGCCAGGGAGCATCTCCTCTGGACGAGGGACCAGTGGTCCTCAGTGCTGTTTAATGATGAAAGTTGATTCACTCTGAGCAGAAAAGATGGCCACCAACAATACTGTAAACGTCAAGGGAAGCGCTATGCAACAGCCAGGTGAGGTAGTGGTCTGGTACCATTGCCGGTCATCTACCATGCAGACCACGCTCATGTAAATTGTTAAAATGGTGTGGCAGAGCGACCATAGCTGGCGTGCATCAGACCTGGTAAAGACGTGCCACCAAGGGCCTGGTGTTGGTGGGGGGAGCCAATGGTTATCTGTCAGCAACACTAGGATACTGACAGCTGTAAGTAGCACGGTTGATATCCAGCCATTATGGGTTCACTTCCCTGGAACAGCTTCACATATTGGCTGTTCCCACGTTCCAGGTCCCCATGTTCCATGTCTGGTTTTGGGCCAGTCCCTGGATGGCTATACAAAAGCCTGTCTCTCCAGGTGATCAGGGGTCATGGTTGCTGCCAGAACCTGGAGCAGCAGTGGATCTGGAGAGAGGCTCAAGCCCCGGAGGCTTGAGGGTGGCCTATAAATATACAGTGAGAATACTGTGGAATGTGGTGCTGTGTGGTAGGCACAGACCCTGAGTAGAGAGCGACTGTTGATGTATATTTAGTGGCTAGATGGTCAAGGATTTTTATTTGTGTTATGTTTACGCTTCTGTAAATTTATCCTGAACCTGAATAAAACTGTCTGAAGCCAGGATAAACTGAAGCTGGTGTCGGAGTGCCATCCTATTTCCGAAAGCGGTGATTCCGTGAGCTAAAACCCCCAGAGCCGGTCCAAGATGGCGGCCGGACGAATGTGAGTGTCACAATGGTTAGAACATTCCAGAGAGAAATAGGGGAGCTGTAATCAAGGGAATGTGTTTTATGTTTAAGGGTTAAAGGACTTTGTAGTGTCAGAGAAGCAGAGGATCAGCAAGTGAGAGTAGGATAGACAGTAATTTAGTTGGGTTGGTTTAGTGAGGAGGACATTGATAGTGAGAAGGGGTTGGTGGTGGCAGACAGATGAGAGGGTGCAATGCATGGAGAAATAAAGAAGTCATTGCCCAGCAGAGGGGTTTGAAAATAGGCAATTCGTTTCAGGGACATGGGGTTGAGGTTATGAGGCCAGGAAAAGTTTGCTAGATGAGTGTGGTAGGCAATGAAGTTAATAGTAAAGAATGATGTTTCTAGCTGTTGCCTTTTAAGCAATCATTGTTCTATTCTGGTTTAGTTCTGGTTTTAATTCATTATCATACTTTGAAAACGGTCCATACTTTGAAAAATGGATGACCTTGGTCACAAGATGACAAATTCAGGGAAATTTATAGAGGAATTAAACCTGAACCAGACTAGCCAGGTGTGTACAAAAGAGAGGAGGAGTAAAGACAGCTAACTAACAAGCAGGAGGAATAACGGAAACAAGATGACTGGATATTGTACACTTTTGACTCAATACACACAGCAGGAAATGGGCATGGAGAAAGTGGAGTTGTGATAACACAGCAGACATATACCAAATGGTTAAACAAGTAAAATCAAACCACAGACAGAGTGATGGCAATGATGGCTGGCTGGGAGCAGTTGCTTATGCAGACACATACCTGTGAATGACAAAGGGATGGTCAGATCAGAAGGATAATTTTGTGGTGCTACATAATGGTGAGCTTTGGTTTTAATTCATCCTCATACCTAGAAAACTATCCATACTTTGAAAAATCGCCACAGAATGACCTAGGTGTTAGGAGTGTTGTTTTCCAGTGGATAGACACTTTTATCTATCTATCTATCTATCTATCTATCTATCTATCTATCTATCTATCTATCTATCTTTATTTAGCTATTGCAGGCACCACTAGAGGGGGCTTAGGAGATTACTGAATACTGGTATATAATGGAGTTCAATATATGAACAATTTGCGGCAGATTTGCAAGCTTTCTCTAACGGTGACGTCACATGGTTAAAACTTAATTATACATCTATACAGTGAATTTGTACCACAAAAATTGAGCTCCAACCACTAAAACAATGATTATTAAGAAATATATGAACCTAACATTTTGGACAAAAATAATTTACAAGGTGTTCAAATGTGGAAATTTACTTTAAGTGTTCAAGCCAAGGATAAAAAAAATAAAAATAAAATTAGAATCTATAAATATAAAAAAATAGTAAAATAGATCAGCATTTTTATGGTCTTAATCATTACCAGTTTAATTGAACTCACATCTGATCGTGTTGCTTTGAGACTAATTAAGTGAATCTGTTACTTGATTGATGTTATGTTTACCTGATTAAAAAACCAAAAAGACGAAAGCATTGAACTCATTGATCAAATGCATCTTCAATCCATGTACATGATCTAAATACAAGTGAGATAAATTAAAAATATTATTTTCATAGCAATATTAAATCTATAACCTTTTAGATGTGCTAACATTTAAAAGTTATTGTAGGGATCTATGGCATTTTTGTTAACAAAGATAGAAATATAAATCTAGTATTGTTTTCAAATTATTTAAAAATGTAGGAAGATAGTATAATAGTTTAGGGTGAATAAAATAACATAAAATAGATTTGCCACAAGTGTCAAGAATTTGCATGTGAAGGCCTAATTTAGGAAGCCAACATGGATCATTAGGCAAGGTGTTCACACATCTCAGTTAAAGTGTGAACTAGTGTCTTGGCTAATATACTTTTTTTTCTGTACCTGAGGTTGCATCTATAATGATGATTAATACAAAAAAAGTCTTGATCTGATACCAGTTTCTTGAGGAAGAAAAAGCATTGAGGGTGTTTACCTACCTGTAATGCAACATAGTTTACAGGAAGATTATTTCATCTGCTTCTGTAGAGAAAATCTGTAAAAACTATGGTTCTTTGTCTTTTTGGTTAATGAAATAAATGATAAAACTACACAAGTGCCAGAAGCACTGCGACACTTAGGTCTTGTTTAACCTTGTAACATAATGACATGGTTGAAAACCTACTAATAATGAAGTTCTACCATGATAGACGATAATGGCATATCGCTAGAATATGCCATCGGTGTCTAATAGGTGTGGGTCCCACCTCTGGGACCTTAGAAATGGGCCCCCAAAAGTCACAGTGTAGACTGAGAGCCATTCACGTTTGTGCACGACTCTCCATTCTGTTCCATGGGAGTTCCAAGCTCGGCTGTTACTCAGAACTCTCATAGAACAGACTGGAGAGTAACTGCACAAGCGTGGCCAGGTCTCAAGTCTGTGCTGTGAATTTTAGCCATGTTTTTCATTCATTGTAGAACACCTATAAGCAACTAATTGTTGGCACATTTTTCCAGTGGAGCAAATCTTTCAGCTTTTGCATTTTGTTTCTAATTTTGAACATAATTTTGTTTCCAGTTCTAAAACTGTGTACTGATTTATTTTTTTATGTCTGTTGGAGTCAGAGCATTATTTCTTTGATAAAGAGTTCCATAACAATTGAAACATCACACCATCAACAGAAAATGGTAGTGGTAGTGCGATGTTGCAGCATACTTTGCTGCTTCAGATCTGGATACCTTGTCATTATTTAAAAGATATAGTTAAACCATCATGTCTAAAGAAGAGAGCTAGGATTCTTGAAAGCTTACCATTAAATATTTTCAGTTAGCCACTAAAAGGTATCACCTGATTTCTTCACTATTCTACTGTTTTCTATGGCTAACAGAGTATAACATTATACTACATGTCAATGAGAAATCTGTTATAGGTTCTCCACTTATCAAGGCTGCAATCAGTAATATCAGATCCCCATGTAGCCAAAACTTTTGCCTCTCCCCCCACCCCTGATAGCCAGCCAGCTACATACTATGTGCTTTTTATAAGACTGGTGTCTTCTTATGTGGCAAAACACCTTTTAGGCCCTCTCTAACATGAGGACCTAAACGTTACTGCAACTTCTGCAACCCCCATATACACAACTAATTATTGAAGGAACCACAAAAAAAGTAATCATTTGTCAGAATCTACCATTAATAACAAAAAGTAAATTTCCAATTTGTTATTTAGGAGCAACTTACTTAGTTTATGAAACAAGTTTAACCCTGTACTGCCACAACTAGTTTAGACCTTCCAGTGAGAATAACTTTTTGATACTTTTACCTATCCATGTGATTCAGAGACTGTTTTCTTATGACGCATTGTGCTTTCATTTCGTAAGAAGTTTTGGTTCATACAATCCTAGTTTATTTGTGAAAAATATCAAAATATCATGAAAATTTAAAAAAATGTATGAAGTTAAAACATTTCGGCATGATAGATATAGACAGATAGGTATACTGCACAAAATAGTTTATAACTAGAACCTATCATATGTCTTCTGTATATTGGCATCATTTTTTAAATGTCTTTTTATTTTTTGATCACATTAAGGGGATTAGAAATTTAGTAGTAATTTTTTAACGTTTTTAAAGAATTTGCAATATAGATAGGGAACAGTCCAGTTCTGACTTGGCTCTAAGTGTCCTGTATGTTAGATACCCCATAAATGACTCCATCTAATAAACTATACCTCTTAAAATATTCAAAACATATTTAGGAAGTTTATAACCTCATTAGGTGTTTCACAGGAATTAAAGCAAATTGAAGGTGATTTCAAAATTTGACTTGTCTTGCAGATTTTTATCCATTATTCACTGGAATATAGTAGATGATAACAGGGAAATGCAACTCAATATTGATTCACCCAATTCTGCCATATTTAGAGATATCTCATATGTGGCCTTAGTGCGCTATCTGACTCAACCACAAGCCTCAGAATAGGAGGAGCACCTACTGGATTTTGGGGTCTCATTTTCATTAAAATTTTCTTTAGGCGCCATTTAAGGTTTGAGGACACCCTAAGGTGCTAAAACTTAATAAACATTTGTAAAAAGACCCCATATTAGAAACTACACTCCTTAAGGAATATATTTATAGTTGTAGTGAGTATATCGACCCCACAGGTGTTTTACAATTTTTTTTATCGTTAGACTGTGAAAATAAAAAAAAAATTCCAACAATCTGCAATTTTAGCTGAAAATGTTTCATTTTAAAAAAAATCCTGGAAAAAAGCACCCCAACAGTTGTTATCCAATTTTTTAAAGGTCTGGCAGTGTCCTATGTGTGGGTGTAAACTGCTGTTTGGGCGCATGGTAAAGCATACTAGGAAGGGAGTGCTTTGGCTTTTGGAATGCAGATTTTGGTGAGTGCTATGTCACATTTGCAAAGCCCCCAAAGTTCCAGAACAGGTGAAACCTTCCAGAAGTCACTCCATTTTACATTCATCACCCCTCAGGGATCTCATCTAGGGGTGTATTGTGCATTTTGGGTGCACAGGTGTTCCATAGTTTCTTTAGCACTAGGCCATAAAATGGGGGAAAAATGCAGTCCCGCCATTGTTCTTTGGGCTTCATTTGTACATCGTTCATAGTGCAGTACTAATGACTGTATACAGTTTTTTATGTTTTAATACTTTTACACAATAGAAAAGCGTTTGTAAAAAAATTGCGTTTTTATGTTGTCATTTTCTGACAGCCATAACTTTTTTCTGTATATGGAGGTGATTAAGTGCACTGTTTTGTGGAATGAGTAGCTGTTTTCATTGGTACCCTTATGGGGTTCATATGATGCTTTGATAGCTTTTTATCAAGGTTTTTATGAGGCAGGATGAACAAAACCCAGCAATCTTGATAGTGTTTTTTATTTTTATCTTTTACAGTGCTCCCCATGCAGTAAAAATTATATGCTAGCTTTGCTCAGTAGGTTGGTACAATTACAGTGATACCCAATGTGTCTATTTTTATGTGTTACTGCTTTTACACAGTAAAAACACCTTTATTCAAAAAGGAAAACACATTTTTGCATCGCCATAGTCTGAGAGCCATAACATTTTTAAGTTTTTGTGTACGGAGCTGTGTAGCAGCTTTTTTTTGTGGGATGAGTTGAGGTTTTTATCGGTACCAATTTTGGGGGACAAGACTTTTTGATCACTTTAAAATTTTTTTTGGAAGCGGAAAAAGAAAATATTTAAAATTTATAGTAGGTTTTTCTTTTTTAAACAGCGTTTCTTTGGAAAATTAAAAAATGGAAGGGTTAGTTATATTTTTTTTGGGATCGTTTCCAATTTTGGTGATATTAATTTAATATTATTTTTTTTAATGTTGTAGCATTTTAAAATTTTTAAAAAAAAAGTGTTTTTATTTTGTAAAACAGTGTTTATGCACCACTTTTAAAGATAGTCTTAAAAATTACATTTTTTTATAAGGGTTGTTTTAAGGGCATTTTTTTTTTTTTTTGGGGAAAGATATTTAAATTTGGGGGCGATTGGTAAAAGTACCCGTCATCGGTCGATAGTCAATATAGTAAATTATCATGCCGATATCCGATTTTCCGATAATCCCCCGGTTTGAAAATTTAAAGTCTAGGGGAAGGGGAAACAACACCTTTTTTTCTTACCCCCAAAAAACGGGCTGGAGAAGTTGGAAATAACATCCAAAACAGAAAATTTGGATTTCCTTTTGCTTATTTAGGCAACAAAAATTAGGCAAAAAGAGTCAAAAAAAAAACTCCCAGCCCATTCCTTTTTTTCCCCCTTTTTTGTCTTTACCACGGCATGATTTTTTAAACCTGCTTGCCCCACAAATTGAAAAGTCCCAAAAGGGCGTATGATTTAAACCCATAAAATTTTCCCTTGGGAATTGGCCCTTTTGGAAATATCCCTTTTCCGGGGAACGCAGCATGACCCTTAAAACCTGTTCTGCCCCCAAGTTTAAAAAAGTCCCGGGAAAAAGGGTTTTTTTCAAGCACCATTTTTAGGAGGGGAATTCCCCCACGTCTTTTTTTCCCTTCTTTTTTTTAAATTTTAAAATTAAAAAGGGGTTTGTCTCACTACAGGGTTTGCTGCTAGGGTTAAAGATTTTGCAAAAAAAAAGTTTTTTTGCAAAAAGTTCCATTAACAGTGTCCCTACCTATTCCTGTTTTTGCTTTTTTCCCATAAACCCCTTTTGGACCAAATTGTTGACTTTTGTAAAGGGAACAAAGGGTCTGTTAAAAACCCCCAATTTTTTTTTAATAGGACTTTTATTTATAGCGCTTTTCCCAAAGAAACTTTCCCCCCGGGAAAAATTAAAACATGAATTTGGGCCCTTTTGGGAAAATTTGTAAAAGAACAAAATGTCTTTTTAAAAACCAAAAATTTTTTATTTTAGGACCAAAAAGTTTTGGGCTGATTTACTAAAGCAGCGACCCAAAAAAATTATAAAAATAAAATTCTCAGCCACTGTTAAAAATTGTGAGGGAGAAATGCCACTTAGAAGCCCTTTTTTGTTCCTAGGACCATGTTATAGCTGTATCTAACAGCCCCTTGCCCCAAAAACCCTTTGGGACAATGCAAAAAAAATTCTAAAAAATGAAGTAAGTAAGGGAAATAGTTTTTTTCATGAAACCCTTTGGTGTTTTTTACAGTCCCCTCCCCCGAAAAAACCTCCCAAAAGGGAACTTTTGGGAAATTGAGAATAAAAATTTCAGTAAGAAAAAAATCTTTTTAAAAAAAAAAGTTTTCAAGGGGCCCTTTTCTTTTGGAAGGGGAAAATTGAAGTAGCCCGCAAATAATCGGTGAACCTGGGAAAAATTGGGGGGGACAAAAACATCATCAGAGATCCATGCCTTTTTAATCTTGTTTGAAATTTTAAAATTTGATCCAAATTTTATTGGGAAAGGGGTTTTGGTTTTTGCCCTGTAAGGCTCCCCCAGCGTGCCTGAAGGCCCGTTCAGAAAAGACGGGGGGGGGGGGTGTAGGCAGGACAAAAACCTCTAGGGGCCGGGCGAGCGGGGGCTGGGGGGCCCTTTCATCCATTTTGGATCCCCGGAAAGTCGTTTGGGGGGGGGAAACCCACATCCAAAAAATTCCCGGTTGTTGAGACCCCAGATAGTCGTGCACCAGGTTTTTAAAGGGCCGGTCTCTGGTGTTGTATGTGTGCCCCTGCATTCATGCGTTGGTGAGGGGTGGTAAAAAAAAGGGATTGCAAAGGTCACCCCAATTAGGCTTCTCCCAAAAAGGGTTGCTGCTGTGTTTGCCCTAGGCTCCCTTGGCATTAATGCTATTCCATTGCGGGACGTTGTTCCCCCGTGACTTTGGGAAAAAAGGGAAGCAGAGGGAAAACCAGTGTCTCCAGTTGATAAATTCGGGCACGGTCTCCAATCCCTCCCTTTTTAAACTCTCTATTTGGGGGAGGGAAAGGAAATTTGCTGGGTTTTGTTTTTTTAAGGGGATCGAGGAGGGGGCCCCCACCCGGGTTTTGTTGTTAAAGTTTGAGGGCTTAATGCTTGATTTCCCAAAGCCTCTTGGGTTTTCGGGGCCCCGGCACTAGAAACTGATCTTCCCCATTTTCCTCCCCGTCTCAAATCGTGCCAAAACCTTTTTCGGGCCCGGGGGAAAATTCGGAAACGTCAGGGGCCCAGGAATCCCTCATCCTCTTTTCCCCCTTCCCCGCTTCCCCGGGAACAGCTTAAAACACCCCTTACTTCCCTCAGATGTTTGCACCCTGAGAGCGGGAAGGTTGCCCCCTTGCAAAAGCCCGGGAAACCCAAACCCAAACTCCCAAATGAAGCCCTAAAAAAAAATTGTCGAAAATGTCGGGTTTCGGGAAATTCGACGGAGAAAAAGGGGCTCGTGTTCGAAAATCTGTGTGAGGCCCTCCTCCTCCTCGCTGGGGGGAACCTAAAGTTTCGAGGTCCAACGATCTTTCCGAAACAAGATAAACCACAATGCTCTTTTCCGCCCCAAGGGGGCCATTGCCCACACTGCCCAATTTTGGGGCTTTTAAAAAAATGGAAAGGATGGTGCAGAGCTCTTTCCCCTGCCCCACCTCGGTGGCTCAACCCCGAGGTCCGCACCGCTGCTTGTCAGGCCATGGGTAAATTTGGTACTGCGAAAATGGCATTGCGTGCCCCCCAAACAACCCGCTGGGCATGTGGGGGGGGAATTCCAGTGTGTTGGCTCCATTCAACAAGAGAGGGTTTTGAGGGGGAAAGGGGCCCGAGTTAAACCCCGGGAAACGCACCCAGACGGGGAGAAGCAGGGGTGCAAAGGGGATGTGTGGGGTCAGACCTCGACCCTTTTTCCTAAAAAGGCATTTCCAGACAGGGAAATTTTTTTAGCGCTTTAGAAATTTCTGGACGACAAGGTTCTGACATGGGCCGGCAAGGGATGTGCTCCAGCCTCCCCCGATTTTAAAGGGGGAGGCAGCGATTTCGACCGGGTTTTTGCACCCACCTTCCCTGGCAAAAGGTTTTTGTCCCCCAGCCAGCGCTCGGTCTGTTGCAAAGGCCGTCCAAAGCTCCTGACCTGTTTTTGACGGTTTCCAAGACAGATTAATTTCAACACGGCCTGCTTTTATGGGCACGGTGCCACCAAGGCCCTGGGGGAAAAAACCCTGCCCCCTCCCTGTGGTTTGAAGGCTGCGCCAAACCCCGGAGCCACCTTTACACCAGAGAATCCACCAGGCCCAAACAGTGGCTGTCACAAGATTAAGCAGCTTGCGTGTTTTTGTCCATGTATCGGTGGTAAAATGGACTTTCCCGGGACACAGATGCAACAACGGCTTGAAATTTTAGATGACAAAGGCTGGCCCCGGGGCAGGGATGGTTTTCTGGTAAAAAAAACCCTGCTCGGCTTTGGGGTATTTGGGGCAGGAAAGGGCCATGATTGGCGGAACCCATCTCTGTCCAAAAACGGAAAGGCAACTTTTTTCAAGGCAAAAAAGCCTGGCAATGCTGACTTTTAGTTTTGGTTTTGGGAGGGTTTGGGTTAAAGTGTTTCTTCTGCTCCCAAACCTGGTAGACAAAAGGCGGGCGCTGACTGGCTGCTTATGGCGTGCAGGTCACAAATGGGGAAGGAAAAAGGGGTGGAGGGGTCTCTGGGGGTGGGGTGGTATCGGGGGACGGGGGAGGCTGAAGGGAGGCTGACCTTGATCATGATTTTGAGAGAATGGGAGTTGGGGAAGCTGGTGGTGGGGGAAAAGGGGAGGAGGGGGGAACAGAGGGTTGAAGGGGTTTGGGAAACCCCCGGCATCATGTGGCCTTTTCGGGCCCAAGTTTCCTCCATTTCAAATTTTGCATTTGCATGTGACTAGACATTTTTGGTGGTGGTTAAACACCTAAATTCTTCCTCTTGATCTTTTAGGGCAAAGGCGGCATAAAATTCCGGGGGTGAATCAGAGGCTTGCTAAAAGAAGGCCCTGGCTTGAGGGGTCCGGGCCCCTTTTTGACGGCGATAAGCGAGGGCGGTGTTTGCTGATTGTGGCGGGCTAATCTCAGGATTTGGAAGCCTCCCCCTTTTGAGGGGGGGACCCGTATTGCCACCCACGTCTTCCTCCCCGTCCAAAAGAAGGCCTCGCAACAAATTCTGCTGAAAAGACCACGTTGGACCCAAAATTGTCGTTTTTCTCATAAAACAGGGATTTCCCTCCCCCCACATTCTGAAGGTCTGCGGTTTCTTTCTCCTCCTCTGAGGGGATCAGCGATTGGAGTCAGAGCAGACAAAATCACCCTTTTTGGGCCTTTGATTTTGAAGCCTTTACCCCAACCGATTTTGTCATCAAAGGGTTTTTTAAAACTGGGTTATCCCCAGTGGTGGGTACACAAAGTTACATTTGGGGTGCCTTGTTTTTTGGACGGATGCTGACGTTAATGAGACGACATTTTTGGCCGGATGGGGGAGAGGGGGGTAAACTGCTGGGTGCAGGTTGCTTAACCCCTGAAAAAGATTGGGGACGCTGTTCGTTACTGAGATTCAAGGGCCTGACCCAGCGATGCGTTTGCAACCCACGATCCCGGCTTTGGTTTTTGTCCCCAGCACTGGAAGGAGCCCCTTCTCTCGTACCTCTTCCCCCAGTCCCACCCCTCTTTGCCTGTTTTCCCCCTGCAAATTTTTCCATGTTCAGAAATATAAAAATTTAAGAAGGTTGGAAAGGTTTTTTTTACATCTCTTATTGAAAGACGGCAAATCACAGCTTTCTTAAAAACCCCCTAATTTCTACAGCCAACAGGGTTAGAAATGAATTTTTAGCGAATACCTGTGAAATGCGGTCTGGTGGAAAACCGTAAGAAAAATAAAAAGTGTTCTTCCTTTAGTCCCCGGGTTTACAATGCCCCCAAAGGGCTAGGGAAATTTATGTTTAAAAAAACTATTAAAAAAATTGGGTATTGCGCAAAAACTAGAAAATTCACCGAGGCAATAAAACATTCAGTTTTATACGGGTGAGAAATTGCTTTTTTGCAGAATGACAAACGAGAACAGTTGCTAGAAATTTTTTCACAGAAAAATTGTCCCGTTTTCAAAAAATGGCTATTTGAAAAAAAAATTCGGCCCGTTTCCAAACATGCCAATTTCAGCTATTTAAAAGATTTACGGATAAGAAAAGGTGGGTTTTGACCTATGAAATACCCTGCAATTACTAGCAATTTCTGTACCTTAAAATAATACAAGGTGGGTTTTTGAAAAAAATGGGCCCCGGCCAAAGTGAAAAACACCTATTTAAAATTTTTATGGATAAAAAAGGTGGGTTTTTCACCCCATGAAATACACCGCTTACTAGCAAATTCTGTATCCTATATAAGTACAAGGGGGTCTTTGAACAAAAATGGGCGCACCAAAGTGGAAAACACCTATTTAAAATTTATACAGAAAATAAAAGGGGGGGGGGTTTTGGGCCTTAAAAACACCCGAAATTACTAGCAAATTTCTGTATCCTAATTTATGTACAAGGGGGGGTCTTGAAAAACTGGGCTGCACCAAAGGAAAAACACCTATTTAAAAGTTATCGGATAATAAAAGGGGGGTTTTGACCTAGAAAAACAAACGCAGTTATAGCAAATTTTGTTCTAATGTAAAATCAAGGGGGTTTTTGAAAAAAAACTGGGCTCACAAAATAAAAGTTTCTATTTTTACCTCAGGGGCGGGTGTGCTGGCCAAATGGTTAAAAAAAACCCCATTTCAATGCGGGTTCAAACAGAATCGGGGGGCTGCAAAATTTTAAAACATTTCCCCTTTTTAAAAAGTTTTGCCTGCCTCCCCTTCCCTGTATGTCTGTGTTCCCCCAAAACCCCCCCCCTGCCGCTTTCCCCTCCCAAAAAAAAAAAAAAAAAAAAAAAAGCAAAAAAAAAAAAAAAAAAAAATTAAAAAAAAAACCCGGCTTCTTTAAAAGCTTGTCTAACTAACTAAGAGCTAAAATTCTTAATCTCCCTATTTTCCCTAATGTTGACAGCAAAAACCCCTTAGTTGACTGTAATGAATAAAAAGAAACTGTGTCTCTGAGTGAGCTGTATTGAAAAGGGGAAATCTAGCAAACGTTCGGGTTTTATTTGGAGAAAAAACACTAAAAACATGATGATGAACAGGAAACCCCGTTCTATGAAAAATGGGGGTTTCATGTTTTGTTTCCACCCAAATTTGAAAACCCATACACACCCCCAGTAAATGACGCGCGCCCCCAGCTCACGTGCTTATGCTCAAAGTGTTTTGGGCTGGCCCCCAAAAATGAAAGAAAGCCCCGGGGGAAAAGGGCGCGGCGGAAAAATTTTTAATGGGATTAGGAACGTTTTCTCCCCTAAAATATCCCCGTAAACCGGGGAAATTTCCTTTCAACCTAAAAACCGGGGCCGATTTAACTTTGTCAATTATAATGCTAATCCCTAGTAAAAAAAACTAAAAGTGTTCATTGGTAAAAACTTTTGTATTTTTAAAATGACTTTTTGATCCCCTTTTTTTTACTTTTTTTTGTGCTGGGGAAAATGAACAAAAATTCTGGGGGACTTTTTTTGTTTGTTTCTTTATATGGCGTTCTTTTGTGGGGGTTTTAAATAACAGACAGTTTTGGCCCCGGGTTGTTACGTTTGGGGAATGTAAAATAGGGCATTTTTTTTTTTATCTTTTTGGGGACGATTGGCATTTGTAAAGGGGAAAAGGGCAGTGTATGTGTTTTTATTATTTTTTTTGTGTCTTACTTTTTTTTTTACTTGTCCCCATAGGAAACTTGTATTAATGATCTTCAGATCTCTATTACAATGCATAGCAGTAATGCTATGTGTTGCTACTGTCAATCACTAGGCCCTCAAGGCACAGCCTGTTGTCACAGGCAGCCTGGAAGACTTTGTTAGGCTTCCATATTGCTAGGGAGGCATGGGGCCCCTGGGGTTTCATGTTGCAATGATGGGGGAGGGCGGAAAAAGGGGAGTCATTCCTCTGTTTTCCCCCCTAGCGGGCCCCCAGTCCGTTTGATCGTAGCATTAAGCGGAAATTTTGGGCCCGCAAAAGGGGGAGTTGCAGTGTGAGAGAAAAAGGATGGGGCAGCTGTGTGGATTTTTTGGCCCATACTATGTTTTGGTTTTTTACCTATCACAAGGAAATTAGGGGAAAAAGGAGTTAAAGGGGGCCCCAAAGTAAAGCTTCCCAGCTCCCTTTTCCCAAAAATTGCCTTTTGTTTGCGATGTTTTGTAGTGGGTTTAAAAGGCAATAAAAAACACTACAAAACCTTAACTGGGTCCCCTTCTTTTGGCCCTAAATTGGGCCTCCCCCCCAAGTCAAGCCAGTATTGCCCCTGCTCTCCCTTTGGGGGGTTTAAAAACCCCCGAAAACGGCGTATTTTAGATGGGGCGATTTTGGCTTGAAAAAATTTATTTTTTTTTGGGGAAAACCCCTTTCCCCGATTGGGGAACTTTTGGGTACATTAAGTTTTCCAAGAAAGGGGGTTTAAATGTTTTGGTGAAAAAGGGAGTAGTCAGGGGAAAAAATTGGGGAAATCAGAAACCACAAAACCATTCAGCCACAAAAAACTCTCGGGTCAAAAAACAAATTTATTAACTATAAACCCCTCAACAAAAAAGGACACTGTGGGTGTTCCCCAATGTTGATCATGTTTTCTGTATTTTTTGAAATTTTTGTTTTTCCCCCTGGTTTAACACTGCTTATTTTAAACTTTGTTTGTGCTTATTGAATCCCCCCAATCTTTTATCTGCTGACTTTGTTCAGGACAGCAGATGGTTAAGCTAGTTATGATTGACAGCTTCTTCACCACTCAGATTCTTTCCTTACTAGGCTGTGATCTGGAAGTCATAGGGCTCGTCCAATTGTATCCTGGACCAGGACTCTGCCATGCCATACAAACACCATTAGCCTGCTAACCTGTGCTTGCTATAAGTCTTGTTTGGATTTAGCTGATGTTACCTTTGACACTCTGCAATCTTGCTTATTGGTTCTGACCCTTTTCTGTATAACAATTCTTCTGTGTTTTTTTGTCTCGTTTTGTCTCTTTGTACACTTTGGCGCCCAGTTGATGTCGACCACTAGGGGTCGGACCAGCAAGTAGGTAGGGACAGGTGGGCAGAGATTAGTGCTAGGGCTCACTGTCTTGTCTTCCCTACCTCTCCTCCCTGGTCATATGTAGGCTAATAATACCCAAAAGTATGAGCAAACCCTCATTCATCATGGAGACCTCTGAAAAAAGTCCCGACAGAGGTCTTATCTTCAAAATCATTAAGGTTCTTGGACTTAATGCAGATAACCAATAGAGAGACAGAGAGATGGGAAGAATAAGAGAAATACAAAAATAACAATGAGAAAGAGTGAAACGGATTCAGGTCTTGTAGGCTTTGAACGGTTTCAATATTTTTTTTTTCTTAAAGCCTCAAAGGAGTCTAGAATATAGAAAATGCCAATAAATCAAATTTATAGTTTATAAATTGTTAAATACTTTTTATCAGATTTTATCCTAATTTTAGTTTAGAGGTCTGCCCCTGTGTATAACATTTTTGTGCTATGTGAGTGCATAATTGGCTGACGAGACAATGCGCTTTTTAAAGTATAGTTTTTAAGCTAGAGGCTAATATGGGATTTTGAAAAGACTCAGATTGTAGTCTCTCATGTTTTGATTGACCTGACAGAAAGTGTGCAGTTAAGTAACGCTTAAATTGTTTATGACAAGCTACTTAAAGGAAAATGAGTAAACAAAAGCCTAAATATTGCTTCCTGTCTAATGCTGGCCCTAGACATTAGAATTACTGTCACCCTACTCCATCATGGACATGCCTGTGTTGGTTGGCCAAGCAAGCATATTATTTGCATGGTTCGGGAAGGGATACGTAGCTATACGACTTCTCTAGATGTTCTAAAAAAAAGTTAATTGACGGCAAATATGAAAGTACAATACATATTGTTTATTTACAAGTGTAGAAATTGTTTCTGATACAAGGAAACCTTTTCAGTGATTTTGATTTATATTTTTAAACAAGTCCATGGTGTATTTTATGTTATAGAACATTTTAAGAATTTTACCCGAATCTCATTTGACTGGAAAAAAAATGCAAGAGGACAGCCCCTGTTATTAATTAGTATTATGGTGGAGACTACAGAATCTGTAATAGCAGAGAAGTCCTGAGCCTAAAAGCCACCATGCTGGACTCTGTGGTACATGGCTTTGATTCGGTAACCCTGAAGTAGTGATGGATGTGAAAGATGTTGTGTTAGGGGTTATATCAGTTTTTGAGAGCCACCAAGCTTGCGAGCTGTATATGTATTGCACTTGTTCAGCTTTGAATGTCTCAAGTAAATTTTGAGTTCAGTTGGAACTTTGGAACTTACCAAAGTCTTCCCACTTTATTTGTTGTACCACTGGAAGCAGTGGCATAGCTACAGGGGTCGCACTTGTGACAGGCTCCCCTCGCCACACGGTTGTATCGCTGGGTCAGAGAGACCCAGTGATGCAGCGTTTACAGTCACTGTATGTTTGCAGAGACTGAAGCAGAATTGCATGAATTGCATGGATTCACTGACCCCAGCCATTTAATCCACTAGAGCAGTGATGGCGAACCTATGGCACGCGTGTTAGAGAGGACACTCAGAGCCTTTTCTATGTGCATGCACACCACAGGATGCCACCTGGCCGGTATTAGCAGCTAGTGGCCTTGCTGCTGTTTGAAGTGTGGAACGGAAGCAGCAGGACGCTAAGCTCCTCCTCCTCCAGCACATAGAGTGGGACTGTGAAGGGATGGAAGAAAAAGAAGCCAGCAGACACAGTGCTTAGCTTTCTGGCCAGAGACCTACTTTACATATATGATTGTGTCTTTTCCTCTTCTCCCGGTATGTGTGACCCTTCAGCTATCTGCATAGTTGAGGTTAGAGCTGGAGCTGGACAGCTGCACATACTGGGAGCGTTCACCCTGAACTAATGACTGTTATCTCCTCCACAGACAATGATAAGGAATGAAACATTAGATGACAGTCATCAGCTCAGTGTGCAGTGCCCAGCTTATTAAACCTTCTCTGTTGTATATTTACCATATAATTTACTGTATATATATACACAAATATGCATACACACTTCCTGTGTATATATAATAGGTAATGTCATGGAGTCATTAGCGCTGCCAATTTCACAACCCTCTGTGGTGCCCTGTGACTGAGCTGATAGATGTGAGAGTGGTGGTGCGCAGGTGCCATTACAGAGGAGTGAAGGTGTGTGCTGTCAGTGCTGTGCGGGAGACAGCAGATATTATGTACAAAGCTGAAGGTGTTCACATTTTTGTCAATTTGATGATTTAATTGAAAACATTATAATCCGTTTATGATATACCATCCTTAACATATCCATCAGATATTGTGTTTAAACTGCTTTGCTTGGAACAGCAGCATTTGCTTACAGCATGGCCTCCAGAAGTTCCTCTTTTTGGATGACACAGAAAGAATATAAGAATATTCTGCTATTTCGCCAACAGCCAGCGCCCAAGTTATACTGCGCAAATGCAAAGAAGAAACTGTTATATTTCTATATATCCTGCTCTGTGGTTTTTAATCATAATTGCCTTACCAACAGCCAATTTACCAATTATACTTTGATAAAATAATCATGTGATCTTTAATACGTATCAAAGGTATATTAAGCTGTAACTTCCTCATAATAAACAGAACTATATTCCAGACTGAACTGTGTGGAGTGCATTTCTCATACTTTGAGCTGTTAACAGCATTAATCATTCAATTTGGATAGGGACAACTAATTGAATAGGAGTAGAACAAAAAGGATCATTTCTACACCTGACAGCTTAGAAATCAACCTGTTACCATGGCGTCCTCCCAGGTGACAAGCTGTCAGTGCAACATCCCTCTAGATATCAGGCTGTCAGTGCAACATCCCCCTAGGTGTCAGGCTGTGACTTCCCCCCAGTAGTCAGGCTGACAGTGTCACATCCCCCCAGGTGTCAGGCTGTCAGTGTCACATCCCCCAGGTGTCAGGCTGTCACGTCACCCCCTTCCCCATCCCCAAAGTGTCTGGCTGTCACCTCCTAGGTGTCAGGCTGTCAGTGTCACATCCCTCCCAGGTGTCTGGCTGTCACCTCCCCAAATGTCAGGTTGACACACACCCCCCACCCTTGTATATCTACTGAATGGCAGAAAAGAGATATCAAGTGAAAATGTGTAATCTAATCTTCAACAAAAACTAAACCACAAATACAATGTCACACTTATTTATTGTGCTGTTCACCCCCCAATTTTTTTGGGGGGTGGATAAGAGGGATCGGACGCTTTGACTGTTTACAACTCTTCTTTTTTCCCGCCCCCTATCTCCTTTTGAAATAATTTTTCTTTTATTAAACAATTCATCACACTGAGTAAGGAACCAAGCTATCTCTTGGTACTCAACAGGCCCAACCAGCAGTCTCAGCTGTCCTCAGTTCTACCCACCGCACAGTGTCACACAGGTGAGGGATGCTTTCCTGTAGGATACAATTTCTCTCACTGCAATTCTATTCTGCAACAATACAGTGATGAAAACCACTTGTTTTTATTTCGGCATTGGAACTATACTGCAGTATGCTCAGAAACATACACACCCATTATTGTCAAACAGAGGGCTTCCATTCCTGATGGCATCCAGGGTCAAGATTTCCCACTGCCATGTTATCATAACTGGATGACACAATGCTATAGTGGTATTAATATGTTTTTACATTTTGCAGCATTTCCTGTATAAAAAAGGGGCATTGAGAGTAATCATAGCAACAAACTAAATTTATATGAAAAGTCCTTAAAGAAGGATTCTATGAAAACATAGAACTTTTGCACAGATCAGTGGTAGCCCCCTTTCACCTAACTTAAATGTAGTACTAACTATTGATTTTCTTCTTGTCACCATACATCAGCAAACATAATGACATTCTCACAGTTAGCTTTGACCTAGTCTAGCTATCTTCCCATTCCCAAGGCACTAGTTACCTCAGTTCCTATATTATTTTACAGTTCGGTAAACTACCTATAATATAACTACCAGTCATTCCTTCAAGCTCCACATGAAAATACATTTCATTCATTCTCCCCTTCCCAGTAGGCACAAGACAGTTAATTCTTGTTTCATCAAACCAGGATTAATATAATTCTTTAACCCTCTCTCTGTAGAAAATGTATTTGAAACCCACCACTCCCTCCCCCAGAACATAATTTGCTTTTCTCATCATGTAGAAGACAATGAATATAATCTACATCCCGCTTCCTACTAAACACCTAGGAATATAATTTACCAAATTCATAATAAAGCACATAACATTAGGACCAAACACCATATGTCCCTAAAGATTTCTAATGATGTCATTTGACAAAGGACAGATGTTTGTTTATATATCACACTACTTACAGTATTAACACATTATCAATTAGGCAGTGCTACCTGAGTATAAATATCATTACTTTATGTGAATACTGTGTATAACTGCTACTGCATATGACAGACTTTATTACTTTACCTCTGTTGTCGAGGGAATTATATTCCCAACTAGTTTTACTTTGCAGCTTATATAGAAGCACTTACATAATTAAAGAAAATTTAGCATGGAAATCAAATAATTAACTAGAATATTTGAATATAGTCAGATATACAAACAGATTGGTATAACTTAAACTGGTGGTTAGTGGTAATTAGGTGTTTGTGTTGTGACTACGTGCACAAAGCATTCTCTCTCTGCATTGCCTGCCTTGTGTTTCAATCTTTAGGTTCTGCCACTACACGATGGGGTACCCAAAAGAAACAAGAATTGTCCCCTGAAGGATGAGGTATTAGTAGTACAGGCTTTTGTCACTAGGTGATTGTCCATTGAACCCTTTGAGGCAGCATGCCAGCCAATGTAATTTGGGAAGGTTGTGTTTGGCTCAAGTGTTTATTTTTTATTTTTTTTAAGTTATTAAATCTATCACCTGTTTATTCAGCTAGAAAATGTTGTTTCCATTTGGAAAATAAACTCGAGAAACAGTTATGCTACAGATAGACTAGGAAACTGCGCTGAGTTAAAGTTTACAAATAGCTCTCTCATTTCAAATGAGGTAAAATGTCTATTAACAATCATCCTCATTTTGGATATCCAGTGTAAGACTGTAGTACCTGGCACTCACCGGTGGAGTTGATTCTTGGGGACCACCAGTAAAGATGAATCTTGCAACAATTTGCTTTTGCCTGTGATGTTAAGGACCTATAGTGAACAGATTGCTTTGTAAACTTTGGGTATACTAGATTGAAGCATTAACAACCTTCATGATCTAATAGATTGTAAGCTCTTGCGAGCAGGGACCTCACACCTTGTGTCTGATCTGTAAGTAGCTTTTTCTGTATTATGTTTGTTTTTGTTTGTACTTATACTCCCTAAATTATAAAGTGCTGCGGAATATGTTGGTGCTATATAAATAAAGAGTATTATTATATTATTATTCATGAATTTTCACTTTAAGAAGGGAGAAGAGAACATTGGGCGAAATGTATGAATGGGGCTGCGCCAGTTTTCTGGTGTACTTTGAGCCAAAAAGAATATATAAACATGTGCACTCCAAACTTTGGTGCAATAAGTCTCTTTGCAATGCGCCAAAGACACGTTTTAGTGCGGCAAAGACTAGGGGCTTTCTGGGGGTGTCACACCACATTCATAGACATAGACACATTTATGAATGTTTCATGCCAAATCTAGGTGCAGAACAGTTAGAAGAGCCATACCAGGTTAAAGGTGGTCTTTCTGAGCCAGACATGTCGTATTGGCACTAGACTGCGCCTGTATGTATGACCTGCAGAAGAACAGGTTCATACATTCTGGCGCAGTCTAAATTACCTTAAAGTTATTTAAAACTGGCCTGTCAGCACCAGGATTCATACATTTCGCCCATTACTCCTAAATACAAGTATCTATACTGCCTATTGAAAGTACCTTAAATAAATTTTTTATCTTATTTAACACACATCTATTATAATGTATAATGTAAAAAACTCTATTTGATTTCTCTCATTGCAAGATTCTTATAGTAAGCGTTCATAAATTTCAAGTCAATTATCGTGGATATTTATAATGACTGTATTAATTTTAAGCTATTTAATGCTTGCTATGTAACTCTATGTAAATCTTGCAATCCCTATTTTCTAAAAATATTGTGTATAGTAACTTCTCCTGGAGTTCTTCCATTTCTGGCTGCAGGCGAAGTCTCAGATCCCCTTACCCATATTTTTTACATATGCTCTTAGAATTTCATGAGGCACTTAGGAGATCGAAAAATTCTAAATTCAAATGTCCACATTTGGGACCAGTCATATTTATGAATTTCTAAGCACGGAATACATTATTAAAATATATTAAGTTACTAAATAATGCAATGTTATTACATTAATGTGCTGATTATTCTCATCCTATGATCATGATAATGTAAAAATACTTATTATTCAGGCAAACTACCTGAACAGAAGTGCTGACATCTTAAGAGACACCTCGTTGTTAACCCAAGGGAAAATAGAGCTTGATGTTATCTGCTGAGGCAAGTATTGACCTTTCATTGATTGTAATAAGACAGACTCTTTATTGATGTAAACTCTCTCACCACATATGACCTGCAGATCAAAAATTAACTGATAAAAGGTCATAACAGAGAGAGACATAAAGATGAATGCTAAATATCAAGTACAGCTCTTATCACTGATATACAGTGAGCAGACAAGCTCAGATAGGTACAGTAGCTACTGTACTTGAGAGTGTACAAAACGAATATAATTGCCAATTACTATGATTTTAAAGTGCTGTATTTTACTGGAACCTGAGTTTTAAAGGGTAGACTAAAACATTAAAAATGTTATGTCGTAAAGTTACTAGGAAATGTGATAACATTATGACTTTTGGGACTCTGACCTATGGGATTTTTGCCAGTCCTATGACCTTGAACATCCACCACCCGCTTCACTCTCTGTACAAGGAATTGGAATGTAGCCCCATCCAAGTAAAAAAAAAAACTGTATCATAATCTTCTGCACACCAGGATTACTGATTGAAATATATGAATATATATTATTTTGCTGAAATAATTTTTTTGTAATGTTATGAATAGTGAATGAATACAGTGCAAGAGATTTTGGTTAGCAGATACGAAGCTGTGTTGTGCAACTGCCAAATATCAATAAAAATGTAATATAAATGCAACATCTGAGCCTATATAGTACAATAAAAACACATTCACTTTATTCTCTGTTCACATGAAATGCAAAATAATGAGCATATATACTGTACTCCATCGCTTATGCATTTCAGGCCATTACAAAACTTAAAGGGGTATTATCAACACAACGATCAGCTTTGAACATGTAGGCAGAGTTAAATAAAGACTATTCCCAAATACATTTCTGTTCTGATTTTGTACG
Source organism: Phyllomedusa bahiana (assembly GCA_025379985.1). Classification (NCBI taxonomy): domain Eukaryota; kingdom Metazoa; phylum Chordata; class Amphibia; order Anura; family Hylidae; genus Phyllomedusa; species Phyllomedusa bahiana. The sequence continues at coordinate 12,783 of JAODAL010015581.1, read as the reverse complement.
TCTAACAGGCTGAGCTAGGAATAGCAGAGCTGGAATGCCAATTACTGCTGTAGAACCACTCACAGCCTGAACAAAAATTGGGAGGTTTAAACTGGCTCTAAGAGCAGTATTATGAGCACACTCCTTTGATGTGGCCATGTAAATTAGATCAAAATAGAATTATGGTTGAGCAACCATTGTAGGAATGATTGCATGTTCATAATGCCTGTTAACAGTTGTTGAAAAAATTTTACTTAGACATGGTAAAAGACAAACAATCTGTCTGAAAAAGAATTTGGGGACAAAGAAAGGAAAGATTATTCCTTATTGAAAGGTCTTTCATCCAACTATGAATCAAAAATTTCAAAGACAGTTGACTTCTTTCTAGATGGCAGCTATGTGTCTGAAAGCGGGTAAAATCCGTTTCACCCGACAAACATGTCTTATGGTTCAACTTGACTAGAATGTTTATGGCCAACTTAAAGGGGTGGTCCAAACTATTAAAAAAAGGCCAGTGAGATGGAATTGCAAAAAACCACCAATACTACCTAGCAACTCAGGAGGTGATCGCCTATAACAGTCACCTGTTTTTTATTTTATCCCATTGGCTGCACTCGTCATTTTTTCCATAAATTAGACAATCTCTCTAATCTCTGGGACCCTTAGTAACTCAGTGGCTGGATTGTTCACCTTCATCAAACAATGATGGCTAATCTTAGGGAAGGCATTATTTGTGTTAGATTATTTGCATTTAAATTATGTAAATAAAATGGAAATATTTAATTCCAAGATTTTTCTTGATTGTAAAGTTAGAGATATGTAAGAAGATTAAAAAATAAATATTTTTAAGCCTTAGTGAAGACTCTTTAGGTTTTTATGTTATTTGTGAATGCTGGTACCAACATACAGTACATGCCTACCTACCAGGAGAGAAGTAGAATTTTATCCTGACCTCAATGTTTACAGCAGGAGTCTAGGTGACAGTTGTAGTTTTAGTCTTGTCTGTGACAAATGATGATTTGGAGAAATTTTAAAAGATAAAGCCTACATTTTTCCTAAAAGCTTGAGTTTCCTTTCAAAACAATTGTCTTATATCACTTGTAAAATAAGTAGTAAGCTTAAAAGTCAAATTTCCATCAAGTATTGCATGGGAGGAGCAATTCATTTTACTATTTCTCAGGAGGTATATGATTTAAGTAAAATTCACCCTGTAACATTCATATGCATGAACATCTAAACATATACAGCTACTTCTGTTAAATATGACAGTTTGACATTGGAAAAAAAGTTCTGATTTTCTTTCTTCAAATAGCTCTGTTATTCTCCATTGGCAAGGATAGTATTGCACGTCAACCCTATTTTAGTGAAGGGAAAGAGCTACTAGACACATGAAAAGTATGACACTCTTTGTGAAAAAAAAACAAAAACTTTTCTTCTAATTTTATGACCACTTTTAATATTTGCAGACTGGATTTAAATTACACAATATAATCAACTAATTGTTAAATATCATATGTAAAATCCAAACAGTCTTGAAACATTTAACATTTTTATGATGTAGATTGTTCTTAAAATGAACTATATAGGACCTGAAAGCAGTGTGGGAATCTCATACAAACATTAATCTTTAGTTTTCCACGGGATTAAAGTCAAGTTACTAAGATGTAATGATGTGATAGTGGGACACTATGTGCCATGGGTATACTATACAACATATGTCTACTATCAATAAGGAGACCAGTAAATTGTAAAGACTTTTAACAACTTGTACATGAAAATGCGTTAATAATTATGTTTGACTACTGAGTGAACAGCCAATATTTATTCTTGCTAATATTGTGTGTTTTTTGAAGTATTTTGTACTAGATCTTCATGTATGAGTGAAATAGCTGAATACATTGAATCTTTTTCTTATCATATCTTATTATGTAGAAGAATATAGAAAATTATGCATTCAAACTTCCTTATGAGATCCCTGGGGTTACAAAAGCATTAATGTTGGTGGAAGCTTGTAACTCTTTAGACTATATAGCAGGCTCTAAGGAGTTTACCATCCATCACAACCCATGCCTATCTGATGATAGATTGCTCTCAGCAAAAGGGCTTCTACTGTTGATTAAATGTGTGATGTGCATGCTCCAGAAGAGCATAATTGTGCATAAAAATTCGAACTTGCTGGTTTTTATATACTATAAATGTGAAGAATTATTATTATTATTATTATTATTATTATAATTATTCATTATTAAACTATAGTTAGTGGTTCTTTTAAAGGGCCAATACCATCAATATTTTTCATTTCAAACATTGAAAGGAAATAATATGTATTGATTTAAATTGGCGGTTGTTGTTTTTTTATATACATTACTCTCTCTGACTTTCCTTTTGTGAGTTCTGATAGAACAACAGTGAGAGGATTGAATTATGGTCCTTTCTGGTCAGCTTTGCCCTGAGAAGTGTAAATATTATCAGCAATCACACACAAACACACACGCACACACACGCACACACATGCAGACACATGCACACACACTCCTGCAAAGAAAGATCACTCTATTTTCCTTTTATGTATAGCTCTGGTCTGGTATATTCTTATCTCTCCCTATGGAAAGAAGAACTTGGAATAAGACTATATTGTGATAAGTATCAGCTGAAGTGATGGTAGATTAGTTTGATCTACCATACAAAAGTTTTATCCCACAGCTAAACAAGGACAATATTTTATATTTATTTATTTTTTTAAACATTGAGTTTTTATTAAATTTTGCAAATATTAAAACATTCACAAATGAGTCACAAGATAAAGTAACAAAGGTCTGCAACAAAGCAGAAACAGCCATGTCACAACAGGTACATCAATTAACAATTTTAATATATTATTTTTTTATATTTATTTATTTATATTTATTTATTTATTTTTAATTGCATAGTGTCACCAGTAAGAAAGCGTTTCAGATGTGATCGGGTTTTCAAATCAAAAATCAATTGAAAGTAAAAAAAAAATATCCAGGATTTACTCAATGCAAGCATTGGAAGACACACATGGTATACAGCATGTAGCCTATACAATCATGTCTTACCCGGCTCCGAGTAAGTTCTAACTTTTATAACCTAATCCCCCCTACTTCTTCTGCAAGAATGCATTAGCCAATCGTTTAAAACCTTCAAAAAACTATCTAGTTCCTATACGTTGATTTGAACCTAAGTTTAGTATATGGAGCCCACCTCTGGCTGTATCCCTTCTCAAACAAAGAACGTTCTCCAAGGAATAATGTTTCAATTGAATGAATAGGGCTATACAACCAGGCCACGTGCCTTTAATTAACTGGCTCCACATTGTCTCAAGTATGAGAGGGGCCCCCAGTGATCCAAATTCCTTTCTACTTAGATTCTTTTGCATACCTCCAGTCAGTCCATAAAGACTGGAAACAAAGAACAACCAATAAGAACACAAAAAACATAAAAGTACAAAAAAAATTATAACTATTACTCTCACACATAGTACTTTCAAAATATATACATATGAAAAAATCACTATACACTACTCACAAAAAGTTAGGGATATTTGGTTTTCAGGTAACATTTATGGAAAATGTTCACACTACAGTGATATTTTATCCTGCAAGTAGGCCATTTAATTCATAGCATGCAATGTTGATTTTCTCATCTCAAACAATTTGATGAAACAAAAGTCAACAATAGTGTTTAGTGAACCGTTCAAGAAAAGGTTCGTTCGACTCGAACTTTACGTATTTTATGAACTCGAGCAGAACTGAGCTTTTTACAGTAGTTCGAGTAAAGTTTGCGTTCAACAAATACGTTTGGTGCGTCATTTCTTACTTTCACTTTGCTTCTTCCTATACTTTTGGCACTATCCAATTAGTGCAGAAAATAGAGACATGTCCAAAAATGCCACCAGTGAGTGTGTAGGGATCTAATTGGCTGCTGAAATCACATGACCCTGTTCTATATATTACACTGTATTTCCTGTTGAACGCCATTTCGACTTTACCCTCAGTACTGAACACACTGCTCTATGTGTCTGCATGCTCCAATGTATGCAGGCACCCCATTTCACAGCAATTTTATTAAGGAAAAGCTGCTAGTTACATTAGTTAGGGAGGGGCGGACAGTAAGCTTAGGGAATTATACACAGGAAAAGTTAGTGAGATTTAAATTGCTGCCTGTATCTTTCACATCTTCCGTCTGAGTGCCAAAAAGTGCAAGTCTGCTGTTTTGAGGGTACAGCCAGTGGAGAAGACACAGTTAGCACTGTTGCAAATGGTAGGGATTTAACAACAGCAGTGATTTGCAGTTTTGCTGACGAGGTACCTCCATAAGACCACGTTCAACAGATATTCCATTGAAAAAATTCTATTTCTAATCCTGTTTGTAAAAAATAGGGATTGTACAACAGTAGTGGTTTGTTGTTTTGCTACCAGGGTTCTTCCATAAGACCCCATTCAACAGATATTCTATTGAAAAAAATCTTTTTCTAATCCTATTTGCTAGTTGCAAAATATAGGGATTCTAAAAGAGTAGTGTTTTGCTGTTTTGCTGCCAGGGTTATTCCATAAGACCCCTCACTACAGATATTCTATTGAAAAAATTCTATTTTTAATCCAATTTGCTAGTTGCAAAATATTGGGATTCTAGAACAGTTGTGATTTGCTGTATTGCTGCCAGGGTTCTTCCATAAGAACCCATTCAATAGATATTCTATTGAAAAAATTCTATTTGTAATCCTATTTGTAAATTATAGGGATTCAGGAGCAGTTGTGATTTGCAGTCTTTGGAGTAGAGTTCTTCAATAAGAGACCGTGAACAAATCTTTATATTTTTAATATTTATCTTTTTGAACATGGAGCGAACTAGAGGTGGTAAGCAAGCAAGGAGGGGCATAGGGCATGGAGCTACAGGTATGAGACAAGGCACTCCTTCCTGTGCTCTGGACGACAGACAAGGGAGCACATCGTCAGTCGCAGGACCATCAAGCCTGTCATCGCTTGGTCGGGTCCCTGTGCGTCTCATTTCTGAAGATCGGCGCCAATCTGTTCTTCAGTGGTTATCAGACACTACATCCAACGGTTTTACCTCCTCTTCCTCTCACTCATGGGCACAAATGTCATCATCATCATCATTCCAACCCGAAGCAAACATAACCCAATATGCAGACCACTCCAGATAATCCATGTTCTGAGGAGCTCTTTGATGACACAATGTGGTTGAGGTCAGAAGGCATTTCAAAAGATCAAGAGGTCAAATAGGATGATTTTGTCTGCTCTGATGTCTATTCACTGATGCCCTCAGAGAATGAGAAGGAAGCTGGTCCATTGGAAGAAATCCTGAGCTGTCAGCAATGCCTCACAGTGCCTGTGGCTTCTAGCCCACCGCTTGAGGATGTAGACTGTCAGGAAGAGGAAGTCACCTGTGATGATGATGACATTGTGGATCCACCATGGTCTTCTGAGCAGCAGCTGGCGAGCCTATCATCAGTGGAGGAGGAGGATGATGGGATAGTGTCAGTATGGGTCCGGCCGCAGAAAGGAAGAGGGCGGTGGGCACCAGTCCACTGACATTACTCCGCCAGCTGTGATCAGTGGTGGCAGCGGAAACACCGCTACTAGGTCTTCACCACCAAAAAGGTCCAGGACCTGTGAAGCCGAATTTCAGGAAAACTTCTGTTCTGCATGAAGCCGAAGTTTAGGGTGATTTGAGGGAACGAAGCGTCTTTTTTATTGGCAAAATGGCCGCGAGCACATGGCGTTACATAGGACAGAGAACTCTGGGAGGAAGAAAGGAACACCCTCAATGACATGTGCAGACATGAAGCCAATCTGCGACCGGCGGGCTTCTGTGACGTCACAGCCCTATAAATACGGACGCCAGCTTAAATCCTCACACTTCTCACTGTTTATCCTGTCATAAGCATCTAGCTGCTGTTGCTGCTGCACTATATTGAACTTATTATAAAACAAACTCATTTTATCAGCGACTGGGGGGAAAGACCATAACAAGTGTGTGTCATTTGCACCCTTGTTATTTAACCAGAGTTATTATTTTCTTGTAGTTTGCGGGGTATTCTCCCTAAAGTCCAGGGTGGGTGTACTTCTGTTCCATATATGCCTCAATTACATCTGGTTGTTCTGTAGGGTATTTAATACCCAAGGCTTAATTTAACCCCTTGATTGTGGGTTAATTTGCACTAAAATATAGGGTGTATTTTTTTATTTTTGTCCCATATACACCTAATTTATATCTGGTTATTCTGTAGGGTATTTAATACCCAAGGCTTAATTTAACCCCTTGATTGTGGGTTAATTTGCAATATAGGGTGTCTTTTTTATTTTGTCCCATATACGGCTAAATTACATCTGGTTTTTCTGTACGATATTTCATACACAAGGCTTAATCTAATTTCTTGATTGTGCGGTAAGTTGGAAAAAAATACAGGGTGTATTTACTTTTTGGTCCTCCACACGCCTAAATTACATCTGGTTTTTCTGTATGATATTTCACACACAAGGCTTAATCTAACTTCTTGATTGTGCGGTAATTTGGACAAAAATACAGGGTGTCTTTACTTTTTGATCCTCTATACGCCTAAATTACATCTGGTTTTTCTGTACGATATTTCATACACAAGGCTTAATCTAATTTCTTGATTGTGCGGTAAGTTGGAAAAAAATACAGGGTGTATTTACTTTTTGGTCCTCCACACCGCCTAAATTACATCTGGTTTTTCTGTATGATATTTCACACACAAGGCTTAATCTAATTTCCTGATTGTGCGGTAATTTGGACTAAAATACAGGGTGTCTTTACTTTTTGGTCCTCTATACACCTAAATTACATCTGTTTTTTCTGTACGATAATTCATACACAAGGCTTGATTTTACTTCTTTATTGTGCAGTAATTTGGACTAAAGTACAGGGTTTTAGTATTTTTTTGGTCCTCTATACACCTAATTTACATCTGTTTGTCAGTACGATATTTCATACACAAGGCTTAATTAAATTTTTTTATCAAACAGTATGTCAGACAGAGAGGTGACAGACCCTTCACATGTGAGTGGCAGTGGCACAAATGTTCCTGGACCAGGCACAGGTCGTAGCAAAGTAAGGGGACGTTGCCGCAGGGGTGATTCGGTGAAGCCAGAACTGCCGGTGTCATCTAGTGGCCGTTTGTTGACCAGCAACCCAAGGGTTCTTGATTGGTTGACTAGGTCATCCACTTCCTCCCAGAGGACATCTGACAACCCCAGCCAAGAGTCGGTGGGAACGTCAGACACAACCCTTAGTTTGCATGGCCCGGGAGCGGGTCAGCGGCATTCACCTGTCCTCAACCCGCCTCTTTCCCATTCAGTTCCCTCAGCCAGAGATCTACTATGTGGTCTGGACTCACCGCCACTATATAGCAAGGACGAACTCTTTGAGGACAGTCAGCAGCTGCTTGTCAGAGAAGAGGTGGGGCAGACATCCGCTGCTTCATGAAGTAGGCGGGAAAGTAGTGATGTGGAGAGTGGCACGGGAGATTATGTTGCAAGCAGTCAGGCTCTGCATACTGAGACCGTTGAGGAGAATAGCAGTGATGGGCAATCATAAATCGATGACTATGTAGCCGATCGCACTTGGGAGCCGGATGCAGCAAGGGCTTCATCATCATCGTCGGGAGAAAGGGGTGTCAGCTTGCGAGTCAGGCAGCGTCGCAGCCAGCAAGTCGATTGTGTGGCCGTGAGTCAGCAGGGTGGCAGCAGTACGAGGTCGGGAGCAAACGGCCAAGGGGTAGAAAGTAGCAGCACAGGGGCCCAGCAGCGGCGGTAGTAGTCACACAGTGGGGAGCGTTGGTGGTAAAATCACCTACTCGGCGGTGTGGCAGTTTTTTGCTAAGACACCGGAGGAGCCGAACATGTGTATATGTAGAATCTGTGGGCAGAAAGTGAAGCGTGGCCAGGGAGCTAACATTGGCACCACGGCCCTGCATCAACGCATTTAGCGTCACCATCCAGTGGCCTGGGAGAAACGTGTCTCAGATGTGGTGGTCCATCCTGCCGCCGCAGCAACAGCAGCAGCACCCAGCAGCTGTGGGCTCTGCGCCACTATACAGCGAGGACGAATTATTTGAGGACAGTGAGCAGCTACTTGACAGGATATCGTGGTCCATCCTGCCGCAGAAACAGCAGCTGCACCCAGTGGCACGCATCCCATTTCAGCCAGTCAAGGCTCCACCACCTCTGCCGATGTCTTTGCCATCTCCCCTTCCAGATTCCCCTCTCCTCGCCACTCATGGCACCAGCAGTCATTCAACGAGGCGATTGCCAAGAGACAACAGTATGCGTCCAACCATCCTAAGGTGCAGAAGCTTACCGTGCTCCTGTCCAAGTTGTTGGTACTGCAGTCCCTCCCTTTCCAAGTGGTGGACTCTGCACCTTTCAGGGAACTAATGGCTTGTGCCGAGCCGAGGTGAAAAGTCCCAAGGCGTAATTTATTTTCCAAAAAGGCAGTACCAGCCCTTCACACATGTAGAACAGAAGGTGGGCCAGTCCTTGAGCCTATTGGTTTCTTCCAAGGTTTATGGCAGCGTGGACGTGTGGAGCTGTAACTATGGTCAGGGACAGTACATGTCCATTACAGCCCACTGGGTGAATGTGCTTCCTGCCCAGCCACACCAACAACTTGGACAGGAGATGCCGCTTTCTCCTCCACGTTGTCAAACTGCTGCTCCTGCACCAATGTCCGCCTCCTCCTCCACCACCACTTCAGCCTCCACAAGTCTAAGTGCTGCTGCATCATACCACATGTGCAGGTCACAGCGGTGTCACGCAGTTCTACACCTGGCTTGCCTGGTGTCACACAGGGGAGGAACTGCTCCACATCATGCAGCAAGAAATCGATGTGGGGCTTTCTCCATGACAACTGCAAATCGGAACCATGGTAACAGACAATGGAAGGAACATGGTGTCCGTGTTGCACCAACGAAGGATGACCCATGCGCCCTGCATGGCGCATATGGCTAATCTGATTGTCAAAATGTTCCTGAAGTCTTCCACCCATCTTCAAGACATTCTAAAGATGGCCAGGAAACTGTGCATGCACTTCATCCATTCCTACAGAGCCAAGCACACCCTCCTTGTGCTGCAGCGCCAGAATGGCCTGGCCCCAACATAGGTTGATATGCGATGTTTCCATCCGTTGGAATTCCAGCCTCCAGACTCCATGTGTTGAACCATATGTTGAACAGAGAAAGGCCATTACCGATTTTTTGTTGATCCAAGTGGACAGGAGTACTCCCCTGTGTAATTTTGATGTCAGCCAGTGGAAGCTCATGCGTGACACCTGCCGTTTGCTCAGGCCCTTTGAGAAGGCCATGCTATTTGTCAGTCGCCAGGACTACGGGATGAATGACGCCAGGCCCGGACTGCCCATAGGGCAAACCAGGCATTTGCCCGGCGGGCCGTTGGGTTCCGGGCTGCAGGGCCGGCTCGGATCGCCAGCCGTGGGGGCCGGAGTTTCCTGCCGGCGGGCCCCGAGTGCCGGCGCACACACAGGGGCCGCAATGGTCGCATATGCGACAGCCCCTCGCTGCACGGCCGGGTCACTGACCCAGCCATGCAGCCATCATCTATTGATCCCGTCTGTTCAGCTCCCAGGAGGTTGCGGGGCAGGCGCGCGATGTAATGACGTCATCGCGCGCCTGTTCAGCGGCCCACTCGGGTGAGAGCTGCTGCTCCACACCAAGAGAAGAGAAGAGGAGGGAAAACACGTGAGTAAGATTTTTATTGTTTTCTAAAACTACTTATTGGCCCTGCCTGGCTATATACTGCCCTGCCTGGCTATATACTGCCCCTGCCTGGCAATATACTGCCCCTGCCTGGCTATATGATGCCCCTGCCTGGCTATACACTGCCCCTGCCTGGCTATATACTGCCCTGCCTGGCTATATACTGCCCCTGCCTGGCTATATGATGCCCTGCCTGGCTATATACTGCCCCTGCCTGCCTATATGATGCCCTGCCTGGCTATATACTGCCCCTGCCTGCCTATATGATGCCCTGCCTGGCTATATACTACCCCTGCCTGCCTATATGATGCCCTGCCTGGCTATATACTACCCCTGCCTGCCTATATGATGCCCTGCCTGGCTATATACTGCCCCTGCCTGCCTATATACTTGCCCTGCCTGGCTATATGCTGCTCCCTGCCTGGCAATATACTTCCCTGCCTGGCTTTCTACTGCCCTGCCTGGCTTTATACTGCCCCGGCCTGGCTATATACTGCCCATGGCTACCTATATACTGGTCCTGCCTGGCTATATACTGCCCCTGCCAGGCTATATACTGTCCCTGCCTGGCTATATACTACCCCTGCCTGGCAATATACTGCCCCTGTCTGGCTATATACTACCCTTGTCTGGCTATATACTGCCCTGCCTGCCTATATGATGCCCCTGCTTGGCTATATACTACCCCTGCCTGGCTATAAACTGCCCCTGTCTGGCTATATACTGCCCTGTCTGCCGATATGATGCCCCTGCCTGGCTATACACTACCCCTGCCTGGCTATAAACTGCCCCTGTCTGGCTATATACTGCCTTGCCTGCCTATATGATGCCCCTGCCTGGCTATATACTACCCCTGCCTGGCTATATACTACTCCTGTCTGGCTATATACTGCCCCTGCTTGGTTATATACTGCCCTGCCTGCCTATATGATGCCCCTGCCTGGCTATATACTACCCCTGCCTGGCTATAAACTGCCCCTGCCTGGCTATATGATGCCCTGCCTGGCTATATGATGCCCTGCCTGGATATATACTACCCCTGCCTGGCTATATACTACCCCTGCCTGGCTATATACTGCCCCTGCCTGGCTATATACTGCCCCTGCCTAGCTATTTACTGCCCCTGCCTGGCTATATACTGCCCCTGCCTGCCTATATACTACCCCTGCCTGGCTATAAACTGCCCCTGCCTGGCTATATGATACCCTGCCTGGCTATATGATGCCCCTGCCTGGCTATATACTACCCCTGCCTGGCTATATACTGCCCCTTCCTGCCCATATACTGGCCCTGCCTGCCCATATACTGCCCCTGCCTGGCTATATACTACCCCTGCCTGGCTATATACTCCCCCTCCCTACCTATATGATGCCCTGCCTGGCTATATACTGGCCCGGCCTGCCTACTTACTGGCCCTGCTTGCTAATTACTGCCCCTGGCCATACCTGGCTAATTACTGGGGGCAGCCCTAGCAACCTAGCTGATTACTGGGGGCAGCCCTAGTTACCTGGCTGATTGATGGGGGCAGCCCTAGTTACCTGGCTGATTACTGGGGGCAGCCCCAGTTACCTGGCTAGTTACTCGGTTAGGCCCTGTCTACCTACCAAATTAATGGAGGAAGGCCCTTTTTACCTACCTAATGGGGATCTACCTATTTACATGCCACTTATCTGACATTTTTTAATTTCTAATTTTTAGGGTCTAACATAAGCTTTTGGGGAATTGATAGGGAAAATGCTGGAAGAGAGAGAAGTTTTAAGATGTATTTGTGGTAAATTCTACAGGGACGAGTAGTGACCACTAGAAGAAGACATTGCATGCTGTCCCGGACAGAGGAAGAAATGGAAAGGAACGACTCATCAGGGAAGACATCATGGAGGTTTGGGCCAGAAGAAAAGGAAAAGAGAAAAACTCCCATCAGCGATGACGTCTCCTGTGAGTCCCTGCTGTCAGAGGTCATTTTACTTCTATCAGTGCTGTATTCATGTGATGGTGACCTGAATACTGGTGATCTGATTGGTGGGGTTGTAGGTTGGTGCTTATGTAGTGTCAGTGTGGGCTTGTCCTGGACTGTAAAGCAAGTGCACACCTGACTTTGTGACGAAGGGTTTCTCTGCACCACTGTTTCTTTCTTGCTTGTGTTTAGGGGGCTCTCCCACAGAGCGGTTTTGGTGCATTTTTTGATGCGTTTTTTTTTGTGCAGAAAATTTCAGCATTAACTGCTCTGCCTTTCTGCACAAAAACACATCAAAAACACATAAAACATGCACCGAAAACACTCCGTTTGAAAGCACCTTTATAGTGTAGTTTATTTTCGAAAGTGGCGAGGTGCGAGAACAAGGGACCTTTTTTAAGCGGATAATGTATGTGGGCTGGTGGGGTCTTAGTGCCAGTGCTGATTTTTATTCGCAGTCCGGCCCTGAATGACGGCATTCCACTGCTTCATGTCCTGGAACAGATGCTGCAAAATCTGTCTGGTCAGGGTACTGGATTAGGAGGAGAAGAACATTGGAGCACAAGCAGTGTCTGGCAAAATTAGTGGTTTTTTCTACTCAGGTGACAGGAGAATAGGAGCAGGAGCAGCCAGAGGAGGTAGAGGGAGATGAGGAAGACGAGGCAGATGACCCAGACACACCGTGGCAGTATACAGTGGAGATGGAGGCAAGAAGTCCCTCAGAGTCACTTGCTCAGATGGCCCGCAGCATGCTGATTTGCCTGGCTAGTGACAGACGAATAGTCACCATCCGGCAGAGGGATGACTTCTGGCTCTCCACCCTTTTGGACCCTCGCTACCGGTCCAAAATGTGAGCCTTTTTTCCAGCTGGTGAGAGGGGGGAAAACGGCCTACATAGAGAAACCTGTGTATTTTATTGGGGCTGCCCCAGTCGTCATCGTCCATCCTCTGGGAGGGCTGACCAGGGGTTCCTAATCATCCGTACCACCCACGGCTGCGTTGGGAAGGGGGGGGGTAGGAGCATAGCAGCTCCATCAGCATACCTAAGTCTGGAGTCGTTGTACACCCC
>JAODAL010015580.1:0-83399 GCA_025379985.1 Phyllomedusa bahiana | reverse complement strand
CCCCCTTGTCCTTTAACAGTGACTTCTACACAGTTCACAGATCATACCTAGGTAGGAAACTGTATTATATAAGTCAATGGGTCTGCTCTTGTGCACAGACTCCTATACCCTTGTAGCTGTAAAGCAGCTTTTAAAAGCAGTTTAGGCCACATGGCTGCCCCCATAATCATATTCAAAAACAGAAATTAACAATTCTACAATAAGCAAGTCAATCCCACGGTTCACACTGTGGCCTCTGCTCCGGACCCCAGACATGCCCGTGTATCGCTTTTGGCCACTGTCCCTACTGTCGTGGTCCCCTCTGCCAGCATGTATTCACCTGTCCCTGCTCCTGCTCCAGTCCTCTCTCCTGCTGGCAAAATTTAAATAATTAATTAATTAATTACCCGGCCAATGACCTTTGACCACCTGGAACTTAAGGTGCCTCTGCTCAGGGTCAGTTTGTTGATGTCTATGCATTGATCCTGACATCTGTTTGCTGTCCTGGTTCCAGAGTTACCTACGTTTTCCCGTTCTGCTAATACCAGCCATTACACCGGTTTGCTACCTGTCTGGGACTCTGCTACAGTCTACGATTGCACCTGCCTTGACCTGTCATCTCTGCTTGTACCACTGTTCTACATCTGGAGCAGATGCTGGCCGATTATTACAGCTGACACCTGAAACGAACAGAGCCGGCTCCGATTCTTGCTGTTTAAACAGCAAACACAGTGTCTAAGTGAATCAGGATTGGTACGCCCCTCTGGGGACACAATCGCAGGGTGCAGATCAGTTGCCATGGCAGCTGGAAGCCTAGTGAAGGCTTCCATAGTCGCCATGTAATTGATTTTACCACTCAGGCAGAAAGTAATAGAGCCGCCATCTGGTACACCCTTCTGAGGAATTTTTACAATGCAGAAGGATGTAAAAGTGATTGTGCCACCTTGTGGTCAAGTACTCTTTGGGGATTAAATGTACAAATTTAAAAAAGTTTTAAAGGTATTATAAATAATAAAAAATATAAAAAAAATTCAAATCTGCAGCGCAAATTTAAGAAATATAGAATGTTTTTATTTTTTTCAGTTTCCCAGTATAGTCTATGATACGGTCAATGACACCATTAAGAAGGACATTTTGTTCCGCAAAAAACAAGAGCCATATTATTGTGACCATATGGTGGGAAGAGGTTAAAGACAACCTATCAGGTTCTTTATGCTGTATTCGTTAAGGATGGCATAAGGTAGTTACAGACCCATGTTTATGGCGATGTATCATTACTGTTGTTAAGTAAAAGCAATTTAGAAATTGTTGTTCTCATCTCTTCGACATGTAGCCAGCACTAACAGAAGTGATTTCCACATATGTATGAGCCAAATCACCCTGCCCACGTGACGCTGATTGTCTGTGTTCTACCTATTCGCAGTGATAAGTAGCAGATATGTCAATCAGTAGCAGATGGGCAGGACATCTCTGCTAGCGCTGGCTGCTTGGTGCAGAGATGAGTACAACATTTCTCTGAATTGCTTTTAGATGTGATATGGGTAGAGATGAGCGATTACGTTGACTATTGTCATCGGGTCAATAGTCGATATCGGCAATTATCAAGACGATTTCAAATAGCTCGATAATAGAATATCGCCAATGACCATTCAGAGTCTATGGAGAGTGAAACAACACCTTCATTATTACACCCAAACAGGCTGGAGAAGCTGGAATTAACATCCACAACAGTCAAATGGGATACGAGCTACATCTTAGGCAACAACACTTAGGTTAATAAAAAGGCCACAGAAAAGAAGTCACAGACCCTTCACTAGCCTACCAATCCCTGTCTTGTACCGACACGCCATGAGCTTAAACCTGCATGAACGCCACAAATTAAAAGTGCCAGAAGGCAGTATGATATGAACCATCATTTTACTTTGACTGACATAGACTACTCCCTGTCCCTGGCCCACAGCATGAGCCCGCAAACCTAGCAATGTGACCCCCCATATTTAAAAATGGTGCCGGAAAAAAGGGACTTTCACACCACCATATTTAGTTGAACAGGAACATTGACTATATCTGTCCTGACCGCAGAAATGAAACCATTAAACCTGTCCTGACCCACAGATTAAAAGTGCCTGAAATAGCATCTTTTAACCACCATTTTTAGTTGAACTGAACATTAACTTATATCATGCGAGCCCTGTACCGCAGAATGACCATTAAACCAGCCCTGACCCACCATATTAAAAATGCCGAAAAAGGAGTCTTTCAACGCACCATTTTAGTTCACTGGACATAGACTATCCCTGGTCCTGGGCCACAGCATGAGCCCCAAACCTGCATGACCCGCAGGTTTAAAAGATGTGCTGGAAAAAGAGTCTTTTGAACGCACCATTTTAGTTGAACTGGAAATTAACTATAAGTCTGTCCTGGGCCACAGCATGACATTAAACCTGTTGACCCACAGATCACAAAGTGGCACTATGCTATTTTGTAATCAAGTGATCTGTCAATTGTAGTAAATTTATTGGTAACTGACATTTGGTTTACAGATATTTATTTAGGGAGAGTTTTATTTATAGTTTTACATTATTATCATTTTGGCGTTTTTTTTTCCAAGTGTCATAACATACGCACATACAACCCATCCCTTCAGTTTTTAAAGGTATTTTTTACACTTGTAGATGGGTTAATTCGTCCCGCACGACGCCCATACGAAATAAATAATGTGTCCAAATCATCCCGAAAACACTCTTAGTTGATAATACATTTGCCCACCTGGCTTCTGAGGAGTGATTCAGCCATTCATTCAATTGTTTCTTTTTCCTCCAATCCTTCTTCAGTGAAAAGTGGACGACTCCCCTGTGGAGATCCAAATGATGCTACCCGCCATAGAGACTCCAGCCCCAGAAAATTTTAAGCTCAAAATATGTTCAAGTGTTGTGACCCAGACCCTGGAGCCCTTTTTTTGACACTACTTTAACCTCACAGACATCACCTTTTTCAAATCTGATTTTTTAGAGAAATTTTAAGCGTCCTCGCTGATTGCCCCTAACTGTGAGAGTCCAGTTGCTGCCGTCAGCCCATCTGGAACAACGGAGGTCCAGCTGTGCCAGGGCCCATACTTAACATTTGGTCGGTGAGAGCCCACAAGGCGTCTGTCCATCTATAACACGTAGGTCAGCATGGGCCAGGCCGAGTTTACAAGTTGCTTGCTGTGAGGAGAGTCCCAGGCTAGCGACCTCTGTCAATCTAAATAACACGCAGGGTCAGCTGCCAGGGCCGTAGGTTTACAGTGGGTGCGGTGAGAGCCCAGGCTGGCGTCCACAACTATTAACAACTGGTAACAATAAATGCCCTTATGACGCAGCAACGGAAAACAGTCATGATAGCTGTATCATAGTGCTGAATGCTGGGGAAGTGTTAGTTAAGACCTCCAGACCTTCCTCAGTAGCACATTCAAGTGACTTGTGTAGATCACTTTTCCCCTCCGTATGAGTGCGGACCAATTGATTTCACTTGTAAATAGACTGGTTGGTATTAACGCTCCAGTTAAACCCAGGTGCCCTTTTCTTGCATTCTTTTTCTCATTTTTACTGCATCGTAGCTGGAGGAAATTGTCTCTGTTCTTTGTTCTTCTGTCCATGGCTCCAATAACTCACAATTCCTCTGTGAATAACCTACATTCGTGGTCAAGTCCTTCCTGGTACTTCCCTTGTACAAATTCAGAGGAATTTTTATTTACCAGCTATTTTGTACATGCAGAGATTTTTAATAGTTAAATCCAGAAAACACATTTTTAAAAATATGATGGGCAATCCCACCATGTCTTTTGTTTCTCCTTTTTTAATTGTATTAAATGGTGTTGTCTCAATACAGGGATTGCTACTATGTTAAAGATACTGCATAAAACAAGTCATTTCTGGCAATAATGTGTCCTTAACAGTGTCATAATACCTTTCCTGTTTTTTGACATGCACCATCACATCTTGAGCCAAGCTCTTTGACAATCTGTGAAGACCAAAAGTCTGATAGAAAACCACATTTTTACAATAGACCTTAGTCAAAGCTGCGTTTCACAGCAAAATGTCCCCCAAAAAATTCAAAACATGACCCATGAGCCACTTTTTGTACAATTGTGAAAAACAAATATCTGTAGAAACAATTTTATTTTTTATAATAGGGATCCTGTAGTATAGCTGATTCACAGCAAAATGCCCCCAAAAAAAAAAAAAAAAAAAATTTTTTCTAAAAACATGACCCTTGAGCCACTTTGACAATTGTGAAAACAAATGTCTTGTATAAAACAATTATTTTTTATAAAAGGTCCTGTGACGTATTGCGGCTTTTCAAAAGCAAACATGACCCCAAAAAATTATAAAATGACTTCCTCACCACTATTAACAGAATGGTTAGGTGAGAAATGGCCACTTAAAACCACATTTCTGTTCCAAGGAACCATGATTATAGCTGTTTCGTCACAGCAACATGACCAAAAAAATTAATAAAAATGACTCCCAAAAGCCCCTGTTAAATTTGTGAGGGAGAAATGCCAATTAAAAGCCACATTTCTTGTTCCCAAAGGACCATGATTAATGCTGTATCCTCACAGCAACATGACCCCAAAAAATTATAAATATGACTGGCTCAGCCTCTGTAAAAATAGTGAGGGAGAAAGCCACTTAGAAGCCACATTTCTGTTCCAAAGGAAACCACGGTTTATTGCCTGTATCTCACAGCAATCGATGACCCTCAAAACCATTAAAATGCGCAAACATCTAAAGATATAGTGAGTACAATAGTATACGGTGTTGTCCATGAAACCTTGCCTTTTACAGTATCCACACCTGCAAAACCAGCAAATGAACTGTTGGGTAACTGAGATAAAATTGAGTAAGAATGATAATTTTAAAAAACATTTTTACAAGAGGACCATTTCTGTTTGAATAGGAATGTGAAGTAGAAACCGCAACTAATCGGTGACCACGGCAATTATGAGGGGCTATACAACATCATCAGAGATCCATGCCTGAATATCATCATGATGAAATGTCAAATGATCCACATTAATCTGTGGAAAGCGCCGGAGGCGTTTGTCTTGTG
Organism: Phyllomedusa bahiana; assembly: GCA_025379985.1. NCBI lineage: Eukaryota > Metazoa > Chordata > Amphibia > Anura > Hylidae > Phyllomedusa > Phyllomedusa bahiana. Next base: position 78,326 of record JAODAL010015580.1, on the reverse strand, counting down.
AATGAAACTCCTCCAGCTGTGCTGAAAGTCCCTCAGAATAAGGACGGCTTGCTGATGGGCAGGACAACCCTCATGGCGTGCGAGCCAGCACGGGCCATTCGTCAAATATTGATACCCTAGAAGGTCTTATTGGGTCCAGGTAACATACTACCAAAACATTCGGTGTGTATGATGTGCGCAGATAATAGTCCGTGCACTATATCTTAAGCTGGTCTCGGTTTGTTGAATTGTGCCCTTCATTGCCATGCGTTGGTGAGGTGGTATATAAAGAATGCCAGAGGTCACACCATTAGGCTTCTGCAGCCCGCCGGATACACAAAAAAAAAAAAAAAATAAATGTGTGGGGGTGAAAAAAAAAAAAATAAAAAAAAAATAAAAAGGGGAAAAAAAACACAAAAAAAAAAAAAACAAAAAAAGAAACAAAGAAATCATTGCCTGCTGCTGCTGCTAGCTGCCATACGGTAATGCAACTCTTCTGCTGTCACGTCGCTGACGTTGTTCCCACCTGACATTTGAAGACGTGAAGCAGACGCACAGATGTCTCACAGTTGAACACTCAGCAAGGTCTCCATTTCTGCATTTTACTCTCTATTTGGGTGTGGTGGAAGGAAGTGCTGAGGTTTTGTTTTGTACCGGGGATCCAGGAGTGTGCCACCCAGTAACTGTTTTCATTTTGATGGCCTTAATGCGAGGAACATTTTGGAGGAAAATGGAGCATCCAAGCCTCATGTTATAGATTGGAGCCTTGATGTTCGCCAAGCCACCTGGGTCGAGGGGCACTAGCAACTCATCTTCCTCATTCTTCCCTCCCACCGCCTTAAATTCGCCGCCAACCTCTTTCTTCCAAGGCAGGGAGTCAGTAACGTCGTGTCCTAGAAATTACTCCCTCCTCCGCTTCCTTCGGCACAGCTTCAACACAGCCCTGACTTGCCTCATAAGAGTGCACACCTGAGAGCTAATGCTCGCCTTGCACTAGCCCTTGACTCTCCGAACCACTGTCTATGAAGATCGATAAAATTGAGAAACGTTCGGCCCTTGTTGTGAATCGAACTGAGAGTAAAGGCTCCGTTGTCCGCAGCTTTGCTGTCTCCTCCTCCGTTCGCTGGTGTGACCTGATGTTCCAGAGTGTCCAACGCTCGTTCCAGATACTAAGATCACCACCAATGCTCATCGCTGACAAGGCATCGTCCCGCACTGATCATTTTTCGTGGCTGTCATTCAAAACTGCCCATATTGAGGCAGAGCTCATTCACCTGCCCTCCACTCGTGGTGGCTCAAACACCCGAGGTCCCGCACACGCTGCCTTGTCAGGCCATGTTTCACTGGGCCTTGTGCGGTACTGCGTTATTGTCATTGCGCTGCGACCCGACAATCGTCTGGAGCATGATGGATGTTGTAATCCAGTCGTGTTGGCCACGTCAACAATGAGACACGGTTTAGACGGGGGGCCGAGCTGACGCTCAACGCAGCCATGAGGGATGAAGCAGGCTGCGAGCGGACGGAAGTGCCTAACTGCAGACCCTCGAGCCATCGTGAGCTCCTGAACCTGTGTTGTGGACGATCTCCAAGACAGATTAATTTCAACACGGGCCTAGGTTTTCTCTGGGCCCGTGATGCCTCCAGAGGACCTTGGGGAAAGAGCCCTGCACCATCCTGCGGTTATTTGAAGAGCGTGCGCTGAGCATCGATGAGCCAGCCGTCAACCCCCCAGAGACATCACCTAGCTTACACCCCAGTTGAGTCTGATCACAGGAGATTAGAAGCTCCTTGACGTGCTTATAGTCCATTGTGTCGTGTGGTGAGAAGGACATTTCCCCGGACACAGAATGCAGACAACGACGCTTGCAATTTTAGATGACCACGGGGCTGGCCAGGGCCGGGGGACGGCTTTTTTCTGGCGAAAGAAATGCCTGCGTCGGCATCTGGTATTGAGGGCAGGCAAGGAGCCATGACGTGCGGAACCCATCCGTGTCATCAGACGGAAAGGAAACATTTCCAAGGCCCAAAAGTCCTGCAATGCCGACATTCAGGCATCTTGGCTTTGGGATGGTTTGGGGTTATATAGTGTTTCTTCTGCACCCAAACCTGGAAGACATAAGGTATGTGGCTGCTAGAGGACTGGCCACTGTATGGTGTGCTGTCGTCTAGAACTGGTGGGAGGAGAAGGAGAAGGATGGGGTCTCTATGGTGTTCGTGTGGTACTCGGGGGGCGACGTGGAGTGCTGAAAGCGTTAGGCTGGATCCCTGATCATGACTCTGAAGACATTGGTCAGCTGAGGAACGATTGGTGCTGTCGAGGAGGAGGAGGGCGTGAGACAAGAGGGTGTGACAGTGGTTGGGACAGCCCGGCGTCGTCTGGCCTTTTTATGGCCAAGTTTGCCTCCAGTTAACAACTCATGCATGTCGCTGCATGTGTACTAACATTTGTGTGTGGGTTAAACACCTAAGATTCTGCTCTACTTATGGCGTTCCGCCCTCTCCCTTTTTTTTGAGTTCGGGACCCGTATTGCCACTGGACCCCCATTTTCTTCACCCTCCCATGTGATGAAGTGCTCGCAAGCAAATTCCTGCTGAAAAGACCCACGTATGAAATCCGCAATGTCCCTCATCATCATCAGTCAACAAAGGGGACTTAGTCGTCCGACTTTCTGGGCATCCAGAAGCTGGCGGGCTACAAGGCAAGGGCACTGCAAGGTGCTTTATCCCCGACCCGCCCGGGATTTTTGACGATTGACCGCTTCCTTATTTCCACCTCTTATGGCATCATGTAACTGGGCGTCAGAGCAACAAAAACATCCTCTTTTTGCCTGCTTGATCTTTAAAAAATGTCCTACTGACCCAACCGCATTTTGTCAACAGAACGACGTCTTCAGAAAATGGATTATCCACAGTGGTGGTTACACTGAGTTGACATTTGGGCTGCCTTCGCTTATCATGTTTGATCGGATGATTGATGATGCTTGATGACGACATTTGTGGCCGGGACAGGAGACGAGGATGTAAGACTGCTGGATTCAAGTTGCATTAACACTGAACGAACAGATTGGGACGCTGTTCGTTACTGGGATTCACAGGGCCCTGACCCAGCGATGCAGGCTGACGGTACCTGCAAAACGACGATCCGCTGCATGCGTGTTTGTCCGCCAGCACTGAAGGAAGCACCTTCTCTCTTAACCTCTACCTCCATGTCCTACCCCCTCTTGCTCGGCTTACTCCACCTTAATTCGCTCCATGTTATCCAGAAAAAGTATAAAAAATTTGAGACGTGTAAGGGGAAGAGTTTTGGAAAATCCCTATTAAAAGACGTCAAATCCACAGCTATTCTCAAAATCCTAGAATCAAAACAAAATTCTGTATTGAAATGTAAGTGCAGAGTACCTCTAATCAACAAAAAAGCTTGAACTGTACCAAAAGTGAAAAAAGACACGTATCTGAAATGTATATACGATAATAAACGCGTAATTTTTGCACCTAAAAATACACCTGTGGGTGACGACAAAATAGACTGGATTCTAATTGTAAGTGCAAGAGGTAACTCTATCAAACAAAGCTTTAGCTTGAGTGACTAACAGTGAAAAAAAAACAGCTAATCTGGAATTTAACGTGATAATAAACGGTATTTATTGCACCTAAAAAACACCTGCGGTGACTACAAAATTGCTGATTAAACTATAAGTGAAAATGACCTCTATCAACAAAGCTTGAGTTAAAAAAAGTGAAAAAAACAGCATAACTGGAATGTTAACTTGATAATAAACGGTATTTTATGGCACCTTAAAAATACACCTGCGTTTACGACAAAATTTTGCTGATCAAATTTAATTGCAAGTACCACTAACAACAAAGCTTGAGTGACCAAAAGAGAAAAAAAGAAGCTATCTGAATTGTAATACGGATGAATAAACGGTATTTTTTTCACCTAAAGAATACACCTGCGGTGACGACAAAATTGCTGATTCAAAATTTAAGTGCAAGAAAAATCCTCTATGAACAACAGCTTGAGGTGAACCAAATGTAAAAAACAGCTATCTGGAAGTGTATACGGATAATAAAAACCGGTATATTTTTGCAACCTCAAAAATACCCTGCGTGACTGAAAAAATTGCTTGTGATATCAAATTTAAGTGCAGGTACTCTCTACAACCAAAGCTGGACTGCGGCCAAATATCGAAAAAAACACCTATCTGACATATATCCGGATAATAAACATTATTGTTTTGCACCTAAAAATACACCTGCTGTGACGACAAAATTGCTGTGTCAATTATAATTGCCATGATCCTCCTATGAATAAAAGCTGGACTGCGCCAAACTGAAAAAAACGACTACCTGAAATGTATAAACGGATAATAGAACGTTGATTTTATAGCACCTAAAAATACACCTTCGGTGAGACAAAATTGCTGGAAATTCAATTTAAGTGCAAGTGTACCTCCGATCACAAACATGAGTGATCCAATAGTGAAAAAAACAGACTATCTGAAATTTATATTCGTATAAGAAACGGTATTTTTTGCACCTAAAAATAACCCTGAGGTGACACAAAATTGCTGGATTCAAATTTACATTGCAAGATGCCTCTATGACAACAAGAGTTGTCCTGCGCCAAATTATAAAAACAGCCTATCTGTAAATTGTATACTTATAATAAACTGTAACTTTTGCACCTAACAAATACACCTGGGTTGACAACAAAATTGCTGGATTTTAAATTTAATTGCTACCAGGTGCCACTATGAATAAAGCATGGGACTGCGCCAAATTGAAAAAACACCATATCTGAACTGTAAACTGATAATAAACGGTAATTTTTGCACCTACAAATAGACCTGCGGTGTGACAAAATTGCTGGATACAAATTTTAAAGTGCAAGGCACCACTATCAACAAAGCTTGAGTGACCAAAATATGAAAAAAAACATGCTATCTGAAATGAGTATACAGCATAATAAAAAGTTGGAGTTTTGCACCTAACAACTAGACCTGCAGTTACTGAGAAAAGCTAATTATTACAAATGATAAGTTTCAGGCTGCCCCAACATCCAAGTATATCTCAATAGAAAACTGTTAATAAAAAGCTAGTTGCAATGCAATTTCCCTACACTAATTCGGATGCACAATATCCAGTATCCTTTAAAAAAGAGCCGTGGGTCTGTCATGTCTGGTGATCACGCCCGCGGGCCCCCCCACCCTCCTCACTCCCCCCGAGACTTTACAGGGCTAGATGCTCCTTTAAAATTCGTCAGCTCTAACTACCTATACCTGCAAAACTCTAATCTAACTAAGTTCTAAGGTTCAACAGATAATAGTTATAGCTGCCTCAGTGCACAAATTAGAATAATTTTTGCTGGACTGTTTGGCTGAGCTTTTGGACAGAGTCAGAGCTGCACGTCCTTACTGCTAATGAGACGCTGATAGACACTGAGGCTGTGACATACAGGAAACTAGCTGGTATTCTATGTACAACGGAGGTTCATGTGATTTTCCAACCAATCGCGGGACCATACACATCCACAGTCATGACGTCGCACACGACATCAGCTCACCCTGGCTCTATCCTCTAACTGATTTGCTGGCCGCCCAAAATTACAGAAGCGTCGAAATGTCGCGATATTAATATAATTAAGCGCAGATTGTTAAAACCTAAATTATCGTGTGATCGAAAAAAAATCCGATCAACAGTAAAAACCGGTGCCGATTTCAACTTTAGTCGATAATAATCTCTCAAACACTAGATATGGGTAATCCCTATTGAAGTGGGGCTTAAGCGCATCCAAATCAGAGGGTGAAGTCCATCTCTTTGAATTAAATTCCTTGAACAGAAATTTAGAGATACCGTCTTGGATTTCGGTCAAAGATTCCACATAGGGAAAACATGGATGAGTGAGATAACCCTAAATAGTATTGGTGAAGGTGGGGATTAAAAAAACAAAAAAACTAAATGTCATTGTAGTTTTTAAGGAGACTGTTCCACACTGGGTATAATTCCCCCAAACAATCTACTACACTACTTTCTTATACGATTACAATGTAAAATACGCATCAACCACAAACCACAGTATTTTCCTCTGCTCATAATTGTGGGCACGTCTGAAAAGAAGTGATGTGTCTTAGTATACCATCTGCAGGGAGAACGGGACAGAGGCTAGGTGACCAGAATTGGCTTCCCTGCTGTCTCAAAAATCAGTGCAACCCACTTATCATGCCCCACCAACTTGCCACTATAGACTTAACAACAAGATATGAGTTGCCTAATATTTTTCTTAAAAAAAATACATTTTACAACTTGGAAATGTTCTGGTCCTGAATTATGATTCCTGCCCCAGGTCACTCCATCCATGAGTGCCTACTGACAAATACAGACCCTGTTATGCTGAAGCAGTCATATAAACTTTCTGTGATCCCCTTCAAATAAACGTATCAGTTCAGAAATTTCTAGTAGATTTTAGTGTAGATTCTAACAGAACCTGAGCTTTTAACCACAAATGAGATTTAGGGACTGTATTACAAGTTGTTTTCTCCAGAATAGTAAAAAATGAATGTCAATGTGGTTGAAAGAGAAATAGCGGAGCAAGAACAGAGCCAAAGTCATTCAGTAGAAGAGTAGTCCCTAACCCATGGCTATGGGGAAATTGGAAAGCATAGTACAGAAACAACACCAAGGGTAGAGTCAATTTAAGATTAACAGAGTATCCTATTAACTATCCAATGATTTTTGTAGAGGTTAATATCCAGGAATAAGGGCTAAGGTCAGAATAAGGGCAAACTGAAACTCGTAGCAAGAAATGATAGCCAAGACAGAACCGTTAAAACACCACATAGCCAATGGATTTAATAACAGTAAAACTGAGGCCCAAACATGCAGGGCCAAGTGAAGACCTGCCCACCAGGGTGTTAACAAGTGAGTAACAGTTCTCAGAACAGGAATGAGTGATATAATTTTATAACTAGAAGCAGAAAAGTGGACATCATTTGGAAAAGAAGGGGTCTTCACACCTGAAAATGACTGTAATTATGTTACATGGTATATTGTATGTAGTATATTTATCTTGATGGTGATTCTTTTGCCTATGAACTCCCTTGGTTTTAATTGTTATGTATGAGTAATCTGTGGCAATGGCACCTGAGTAACACACATTCCAGGTAACTTAATGGCAAACTAACTATAAAAGGTGAGGATATTAAATCTTTCTCACCTAAAGTTTTAAAAATTAAGTATTTTTAATTCTTACCTCGAGGAGATAAATGGACCATTGATATTCATGGACATTGAAGGCATCACACATCACACAGATTAGAAAAGCAAACTGTTCTGGTCAGTGTTGAAAGAAACATAATTATCAGGGGTCTAGCCTCGAGAATCATGGGCAAAACTTGTGTGAGCATCAGTCAGGCTATGCAAAAGGCCGTGAGACCCCCCATGTATCTTGAATTGTAATAATATTGCTTATTGCTATTTTAATATTTTTACATTGTTATTTGGTCACTGAATATTTATATTTTTTGAACATGTTAGTGCATGTTCCCCACGGCAAAAGGACAAATACCGTTGGTTTAAGACGGGAGAAAAGCCCTACCCTTCCATTGACATGCACAATATTCTGTACTGACACATACGAATAATGTGCATGTTCAATCTTTTTCAGGGTGGCGTCCCGCGGGTGGAAAAAGACCACTGGGCGGAAAACCCGTGCAGTGGTTTATCCATAGAGCTCCGTTGTGCGCTTGTTTTGCGGCTGGGTTTTCAGACGGTCTGCAAAACCGAAAACCGTCTGAAAAACTGGCCGAAAAACCCATGCCCGTTGGGGACAAGCCCTGAGTATATTTATTTAGCTATCGTATGGCTCTGCTACTTAGACACCTAACAGTAGTGAACGGCCATAGCTGCATTGTATAGTATTGTACTTTAGGCAGCTGTATGGAAGTGTTATTTATCCAACATATTGCTACTCTGCATTTTGCCATATGCAATCCTCATACACCATTTGTAGGCAGCATTCTCTGCACTTTATCTACTATAAGTTTTTACTTATCACCATTACTAAATGTTTTATTTGTATTACAGACAATGTTTTTTTCTCCATTCTGGTATCGAGTTCCCTGAGGATTGTACAGAAATATCTTGAGACTTGGATTTAGTGTTATATCAGCTTTCAGTGTATATAGTGTTCAGTTCTAAACTGGGTTGCCATTTTCCGGGTGGTTGCCCTGTGGGTTGTTATTAGGGCAAAGAGTACAATGTCATGAACGGCGCTTTACCGCCTATTCTCTATCCCGCATATCGGGTGTTAGTGTCACCCGCGGTCCGTGCTGCTGGACTGGTCGCACTCGTTAGGCGCTCCTTTGCCGGCCATGCGCGCATTCTCAATAAAAATGCTGCAGTCAAAAAAGAGAATGAGCCCCCCCAGTTTTTTTTCTCCAGTGCAAAAAGTATGGTTATGCGGCCAAAATATGTCTGGCTTGAAATCCCAAGTTATAAATTGGTCCCGCAGAACCTGGGGCCATTCAAGGTGCTGTAGACGTATAAACCCGGTTGTGCCTATAACTCCGGCTCCCACCTTCCAGCGCATCCCAGAACTCCTTTCACGTTTCCCTTCTCAAACCACTAGGTTCCTGACCGTTTTTCTCTGAGGGCAGGCCCTCCATCTCCGTGGCGGATGCCATTTTTTTTCTAACATTTTCCGTGGTAAAGGAGATCCTGGATATTGAAGTTTCAAAGGGGAAAAGGTATTTTCTCATTGATTGGATGGGGTTCGTGGCCGAGGAAAGGTCATGGGAGCCGAGGACAACATTCTGTACGCGGGAGCTTTTGTACAAAGGAGAGTTCCTCCAGGCTGGTAAGAGGGGGAGGCCAAAAGAGGGGGGTACTGTCACGAACAGCGCCTCAGCCATCAGCCCGGGGCTGTGCGTGCGCATCCGTTCCCGATCCTCTCCCCAGTTACCGGGTGTGAGTGTCCCCTGCGTCCTTGCCCCGAACCGTGGTCACACTCGTCCACCCGGAGGTCAGGTACGTCACCCGAGCCGATCGCTCCTGACTCCAGGCGCGCCTGGGCCATCTTGGTGCGCGCGTCCTCCCCGCATCCCTAATCACACGCGCGACTGGCCTTCTCAGATTTAAAGGGCCATTGCGCCGAGGTATTTGTGCTGTTGCTGGTGCCGCTGACCTATAACATGTCTCGCTCCTCCGGCAGTCTACTGCCGATCTTATAGTGCCCTTTGAGCCGACCTGAAGAAAGCGTATATCCTCGTCCTTTATGGATTCCTGTGTACCGAGACCGTCGCTACCATTCTCTGACCATGAACCACTGCCGCGCTGCCCCCTGACCTACTGCTGCCCCTACTACGAGCCTGCCTTACGAGTTTTGTACCACGCTTACACTTGGCTACCACACCGCAAGCAAGGTTCCGCCAGTGGAAGTGACCTGTAGTTTTCCTGCCGCAGCAAGTCCATCCCGCTATTGCAGTGGGCTCTGGAAAACCCAGGGGTTCTATTTTCTAGACTCCCACCCTGGTGTGGGCTTTTCACCAACATCGCGTTGCGGTGGTCCAGATGATCCACTAACCACTACCGTTACAGTAAGATCCGGCCATGGATCCCGCCAAGGTGCCCCGTGCCTGGTAAATGGGACTTGCAGCAGTTGTTTGCACCAATAACAGTCACGACAGATCGTCGCACAGGCACAGGCAGTTGGACCAGCTACCCTCATGTTTGCAGCAACTCCTGGCGATCCACAGCAGCCTCATCTCCTCCCGGACTACACCGCATCCAGCTGCCCCGACTGCGACGGTAGGTCACAAGCTCCGGTTTACCGCTAACCATCGAAATTTGATAGGGACTTCCAAGCAGTGCCGAGGTTTCATCACCCAGTTTTCTATGCACATTGAATTAATGGCGGACCAGTTCCCCACGGAGCGTTCTACAATGGGCCTTCGTGGTCAGCTTGCGTTTCCGGGAAGGCCTTGACATGGGCCACACCCCTGGTGGGATCGGACGATCACGGTGACGGCGGATCTACAGTCCTTCCTCCAGGAGTTACTCTGTGTTTTCGAGGAATCACCTCGGTGCTGCCTTCCGCCGAAACGGCTCTTCTAAACCTCGTGCCCAGGGGGACTGTCTTCTGTGGGAGACTATGCGGTGCAGTTTCCGCACATTAGCTTCAGAGTTTAGCCTGGAACGAGGCCGCCCTGTGTGCCACCTTCAAGAAGGGTCCTCTCGATTAGGAATAAGTATGTGCTTCTCCACGATCAATAGACATCCCGTCTTCCCTCATCGAGTTAATTCAGTTGGCTACCCGCATTGACGTGCGATTCGCCGAATAGGCTGAGAAGATCTTCGCAAGAACAGAGGTATCTCGGCCTACGCGGTTTACCACGCCCCCCCCTTGCTCCAGTATTCCAGAGGCAGCCTATGCAACCGACAATCCCGTGCTCCCTATTGATGGGACCGGATTCAGGTCTACAGGCTCAACTCCTCATGAGCATATTGGCTCCGACGTCTGTTAGGCAACCCTTTGCCTGTACTGTGGCAGCCCTGAGCACCTCCGAGGAATTGTCCCCAACGTTCCTAAAAGCGTCCGGGAAACTTCCAGCACCTAGCGTCCGTGGGAGATGCGTCCCGAGGTGCAAATTCACTCCCTCTCCACACCTGAAGTTTGCCAGTAACAGGTCGTGACTGATGCTGGTAATCCAACGTTTCGTGTCCCCTTACTGGACTTTGGCTCTCGGCTTGGGAACTTTATACACTGCTCCTTAGAGTCCGCCATGTATCCGCCTCCCGTGATCCGTTTGGAAAAGCTGCTGGTCATCTCCTCGATCAGCGGTGAGCTGCTAAGCGCACTATACAATTCATCACCAAGCCGCTGTCTCTCCACTTGGGAGTCCTGCATAAGGAGAAGATTTCCTTCTACGTGTTACCACGCTGTTCCTCGGCGGTTCTCCTCGGGCTTCCGTGGCTGTGACTCCGCTCTCCTACTCTAGGCTGGAGTCCCAACTGCCTGAGCCATTGTCTGGTGGAACCTCGCCCGGTGCTTACCGGCTCTCACACGATTCCCCGCGAACCATTGACCGGAGTACCCGCTGAATACCAGGAGTTTGCCGATGTCTTTTCTGAGAAAGAAGCGAAGATCCTTCCCCCTCATCGACCATATGATTGTCCGATCGACCTACTGCCGGGTACCAGCCCGGGGTAGAGTCTATCCCTTGTCCATTCCCGAGACACAAGCTATGTCTGAATATATCCGTCAGAATCTCCAGAAGGGTTTCATACGGAAATCCTCCTCTCCCGCAGGTGCGGGATTCTTCTTAGTGGAAAAGAAGGACGGTACCTTACGGCCCTGCATAGACTATCGGGGACTTAATAAGATCACGGTGAAGAATCGGTACCCTCTGCCATTGATCACAGAGCTCTTTGATCGCCTACGTGGTGCGAAGATTTTCTCCAAGTTGGACTTGAGGGGAGCCTATAACCTGATCCGTAGCGGTACGGGCGATGAGTGGAAGACGCCCTTTAACACCAGGGACAGGCACTTTGAGTACTTGGTCATGCCGTTCGGCCTGTGTAACACCCCAGCCGTCTTCCAGGAGTTCGTGAACGACATCTTCAGGGATCTCCTGTATACTTGTGTCGTGGTATACCTGGACGACATTTTGGTATACTCACCTGATCTGGAGACAAACCGCGTCCACGTCCGCCAGGTTCTGAGGTGCCTCCGTGCTAACCACCTGTACGCCAAGTTGGGAAAGTGCATCTTCCACCAAACCAGCCTGCCATTTCTGGGATATATTATCTCTGACCAAGGTTTGCGAATCGACCCGGCAAAGCTGTCTGCTGTCTTACAATGGCCTCACCCTATTGGTCTTCGGGCCATACAACGCTTTCTGGGGTTTTGCAATTATTACTGACAGTTCATCCCGCACTTTTCTACATGGGTAGCTCCCATTGTGGCCCTCACGAAGAAGAACGCTAACCCTCAAAGTTGGCCATTCGAGGCCGAGAAGGCATTCGTGAAACTGAAGACTGCCTTTGCTTCCGATTCTATCCTGTTGCGGCTGGACCCTGCAAAACCTTTTGCATTAGAAGTAGACGCCTCGTCTGTCGGGGTCGGTGCGGTCCTCGTGCAAAAGGGACCGACGGGTAAGCGGATTCTTTTCCACAACGTTCTCGCCAGCGGAAAAAAATTATACGATCGGAGACCGAGAGTTATTGGCCATCAAACTGGCCCTGGAGGAATGGCGTTATCTGCTGGAAGGTGCTCGACATCCCATCTGCATCTATTCAGACCACAAGAACCTCCAGTACCTCCAGATGGCCCAGCGACTTAATCCACGCCAAGCTAGGTGGTCGCTCTTCTTCTGCCGGTTTAATTTCCAGATCCACTTCCGTCCTGTGGAAAAGAATGTGAAGGCAGACGCACTGTCACGCGCTTCCGTCCTGGTCGGTGAAGAAGTGACCCCAGAGCACATAATACCCCCTGAGCGTCTTGTCTCCGCAGCTCCTGTTGACCTCCGGAATGTCCTGCCTGGGAAGACATACGTGAGCCCCACACTCCGCAAAAGGATCTTGCAGTGGGGACACTGCTCATCTCATTGGTGGCCGGACATCCCGGTGCTTGTAAAGCTTGCCTCTTTATCGCGCGTTAAAAGACGTTAAAGAATTTATTGAGGCCTGTGTCACCTATTCCCGTAACAAAACGCCCCGTCACAGACCGGTCGGGCTCCTGTTTCCCCTGCCCATTCCTACCAGTCCCTGGTCGCACGTGGCGATGGATATTATAACCTACCTTCCCCTTTCCTCGGGTAACACCGTGATCTGGGTGGTTACGGATCGGTTTTCTAAAATGGCATATTTTGTTCCATTGCCAGCTTTACCCTCCGCCCCGCGCCTGGCCAACCTGTTTTGTCTCCACATTTTTTGTTTACACGGGATGCCCCTGCAAATTGTCTCTGATCGTGGAGTCCAGTTTGTCTCCAAATTCTGGCGTGCCCTCTGTTCTCAGCTTCAGGTGAAGCTCGATTTCTCCTCGGCCTACCACCCCCAGACGAATGGCCAGGTGGAGAGGGTCAACCAGGTCCTGGGGACCTACTTGCGCCATTTTGTCTCGGCACGTCAGAATGACTGGTCCAACTTGCTTCCATGGGCGAATTTTCTTATAATTCCCTAGACTCTGAATCAGCGGGTGCCTCTCCCTTCTATATAGTGTACGGCCTGCACCCCCGCCCACCTCTCCCACTAGCATCTCAGTCCAAAGTCCCTACAGCGGATACGTTGGTCCGCGACATGAAGGCAATTTGGGCTCTGTCCCGCCAGTCACTGCTCCGTGCTTCGGCACGCATGAAAACTAAGGCAGATAAGAGAAGGAGCCCCTCCCTCCCCAGTACCGGAGGTGAGTGGCCCCGCGGTCCTTGCGCCAGACCATGGGCACACTCGTCCCCCGGAGGTCAGGTACTCACCCGACCTCGCTCCTGACTCCAGGCGCGCCTGTGCTGGCCGGTGCATGCGTCCCAGCTCCCTAGGGCATGTGCGCGCCGGCCTTCTCAGATTTAAAGGGCCAGTGCGCCGGTAATTGTCTGTTGCCGGCCACTGACCCTATATAATGTCTCCTCCTCCGGCAGTCCTCTGCCGGATCTTTAGTGCCCTTGAAGCCTACTGAGAAAGCGTATTTCCTCGTCCTTGTGATTCCTGTGTACCATACCGTTTCGCTACCGTTCTCTGACCACGAACCTCTGCCGCCTGCCCTGACTTACTGCCTGTCCCCGACTATGAGCCTGCCGTACGATTTTGTAGCACGCTTACCCTTGGCTACCACCGCAAGCAAGTCCAGCCAAGGGAAGCGACCTGGTAGTTTCCCGCCGCAGCAAGTCCATCCCGCTTTGCGGCATTCTCTGGTGAAAAGCGGGTTCTACTTAGACTCCGCTCCCTGGTGTGGGATTTCACCATCGCTTGCGGTGGTCCAGCAGATCCACTACCACTACCGTTACAATAATTAGGGCTACCACTGTATTTTGCCCGGCTCATATTCAAACATTAGCATGCCTTTTTACATTCTTGGCTTAGGGGTCACCACAATCCATTGGGCTTAGATTTATTCAAACTGTGAAGTAACATCATTAATCCTTTCCTGAGATTTGACATAAATTTACATCACGATTGGGAAGGGATTCCCAAAAACTGTTGAATTTTTAAGTCAATGCGATCCTGTGGGTTCAAAAATAGAGCCTGCACAATTACTGCAGGAAACCAGCTGTATATAAGGGTTGGAATACTTCAGCATGAACCATGACCAGAGTTTATAAAAAGACATTTAGAAATGATACCAATGTAAAGTAGACATGTGGTAGATGCTAGTTATAAACTGTTTTGTGTGGTACAACTATCTTACATGCAGAAATTTTAAAGCTTTGAAAATAGCAAATTTTTCTAAATTTTCAAAAAGTTATTTCCACATAAAGTGACATATATCAGATTTAAAAACTGTCAGACTCTCTCAGGAAGTTCAAAACTGTCTGCATCTTTAAGGGGTTAACAGTGGTAACACTGCTTTCATGTTATCTGCATAGGAATGCATGATATTGTGTTTTTTCAAGCTTGGCCCTATTGCTTTCCATGTTGTTCTTTTTTAAATTGTATTCATTTATGTAGCACCTGTATGCTCCACAGCACTGTACAGAGTTGCTGCCATTCATATTGGCCCCTGACCCCATTAGGATTTACAGTTTAGATTCCAGTATCAGTATGTTTTTGGAATGTCGGGGACACTTGAGTACCCCCAGGAAACCCATGCAAACATGGAAAGAACATACAAATTAATTGTAAATATTGTCATTGTGGGATTTGAACCCAGGACCCCAGTGCTGAAAGGCAACACATGCTAACCCTTGAGCCAGGTTTATTATTGTCACGTACCACTGATGTAGAAGTGGATCCACTGGACACGCGCAAGCGATGGAGTAATCCACCCAGGGAACGGAAACTAAGTAGGTCCCGGTTTTTCACCAGACCCGCCGCAAAGCGGGATGACTGCTGTGGGGGGGCGGAGTCCTACCATGTCGTCCCCCCTGACGTTGACTTGCTTGCGATGGCGAGCCGAGGTATAGCACGGTGCAGAATCGTCAGGACAGGCTCGTAGTCGGGGACGGTCAAAGGTCAGGGCAGTGGCACAGTCGTGGGTCGTGGACAGGCCAAGGTCAGGCAGGCGCAAGAGCGTGGTAAGGAACGGAAGCTAAAGTGTACGGTACACGGTAAATCAGGAACAAGGCTTAGAACGCTTTTCTCTAAAGGCAACAAGCACTAAAGATCCGGCAACGGCCCCAGAAGGGGCCACTTAAATAAGGGCAGTGAACCGCAATAGCCAATACCGGTACACTGGCCTTTAAATCTCACAGGTGCCTGCGCGCGCGCGCCTTAGATGTCGTGGGACGCGCGCGCCGGGAGCTGAGACCGCAACAGGAGCGCGTGCCGGGTAAAGTAGGAGAGCCGGAGCCTGCCGTGTGAGCGTCGCCCACCGCCCGTCATGCGTAGCTGGCGTGCCAGCCTCCGTACGGTGACCACGGTGTGCCCGCGATCCGGTGCGGGGGTCGCGGGACCACCCGTGACATACCCCCCCCCTTCGGGCCTCCCCCCCTCCTTCTGGTCCGGAGCAACCTCTGATTAATCCCGATCCAGATATTGTTTCTGGCTCCCAGGACCTGTCTTCCGGGCCCTAACCCTCTTCCAGCCAATGAGAAAAAACGCTTCCCTCATGACCGTCTTCATATCAAAATCTCCTTTACGTAAAGACATCGGTGGTTGTCGGCCTCATTAGTGGGAGGAGCAAGTACCCGAGAGAGCCGATATAAGGACGACTGGTTTTAGCAAGGATACATGGAAAGTTCGGGAACCCTCATGGTGGGGGGAAGGCGGGAGCTTGTAAGCCTACTGGTTTAATGGCGCTTGAGCACCTCGAAATGACCCAGGAACCGGTACGCCAGCTTTATAGCTGGGAACCTTGAACGTATATATTTAGCCGTCCAACCACACCTTTCACCTGGAGAAAAAGTTGCGGAGGTCTTCGCTTTTTTTTGACGCTTGAGCCTTGTTGCGGGCGGAGGCCTGTGATAGCGAAAGGCGATTCATGTATCCAATTAGCTGTCAGGTCCTGGACAGCTCTTCCACAGCAGGAACGCTCCGAGGGCACGAAAGGGGGAGGGTGGGCGGGGATGTCCCCGTAAGACAATAAAGAAAGGAGCATGCAACCAGCAGATTCCAGAGCCAATGAGTTATATGAAACTCGGCCCCTAGGGCAACAAGCTGGACGCAATCATCCTGTCGCGCGGAGACAAAGTGCGCAGGTAGCAACCTAGGTCCGGTTTACTCTCTCACATGCCCAGTGGACAGATGTGTGTAGGCCGAAGAAAAGTCCCGTCTCATTTGTACTTGGTTACAGAGGGAGCGCCAGAATCTGGAGACAAAGCCCGCCACGGTCCGACACTAGTGTGCCGAGGGACCCATGCAGCCGAAAAATATGAAAGAAAAAATGGACTGTGGTCAATGTGCGAGGAGCAGGGTAGGCCGGCAGAGGAATAAAGTGGGACATCTTAGAAAATCGTCAGTAACCACCCAGATCACGGTTGTTGCCAGCGAAGGAGGGGTGATCCGTGATAAAATCCATGGCCACATGGGTTCCAAGGACAGCTGGTATAGGTAGAGGCAGGAGCAGACCTGCTGGTTTGAAGACGAGGAGACTTGTTCCGGGCCACAGGAATCGCAGGCCTTCCACAAATTCACGAACATCCTGGGCAAGGCTCGGCCACCAGTAGAATCCGGGAGATGAAGAGAAGCAGGATCCTCTGGTACTCCTGGGTGCCCCGCCATACGGGAGCAATGACCCCAATGGACAATATCTTCTTCCGAAGAGCTGGACGGACGTAATATCTTGCCGGGAAGGAAATGCGTTGTAGATCTACTGTGCGGCAGAGATGAGCCGTTCTGGAGGGATAATATGTCCGTGGGAAGTGGACTCTCTCCAGACCCATCCGAAGCACGGGAAGGGCGTGGCCTTGACATTTCGTTCCGCCGGGCGACAATGATGGAGAAAAATTAAAACGGGAGAAAAATGAGAGACCATCGAGGCCAGGCGTGGATTTAAGCGTATGGTCAGTCTGGAGATACAGGCAGATTTTATATTGGTCGGTATAGATGCTGACAGGGTACGAGCCCCCTCCCAAGATACCGCCACTCTTCAAAGCCAGCTTGATGGCCAGCAATTCCCAATCGCCGATAGATAGTTTCCTTTCAGCCGAGAAAACTTTTAGAAAAGAACCCGCAAGTGAGGGTTTTGCCTTTGGGCCCTTTCTGGAGAGAGTATGGCCCCCGGCCCCCACCGAGGAGGCGTTCGACCACGAGAAAAAAGGTTGTTCAGTAGTCTGGCCGAGAGAGCACTGGCGCAGAGGCGAAGCACATTTTAACTTAGATAAGGCATCCTCAGCCGCTGGAGGCCAGACTTAGGATTTGCTGTTCTTCTTTGGTTAAAGCCACAATGGGGACACCAACGAGGAAAAAAGTTGGTATATAATTTGCCTGTAATAGTTGCGAACCCCAGCATCTTTGTAAGCATCGGAGACCCACGGGGCGCGCCCACTGTAGGACGGCAGACAACTTCGCAGAACCATCTGTAGGCCCTTGTCATAAATGAGTACCGAGGCAAAAATGGTAGGCTCTGCTGATGAAACTGGCACTTTCTCAAGTTGGCATAGAGGCGGTTGGCCCTAAGAGTTCTGAGGACTGGCGCACAGAACTTGATATTTCAAGGTCGGGGGAAAACCAAATGTCGTCAAGATACACAACAAAACGCAATGTTGTGACAGGAGGTCCGGTGAAATGTCATTGACGAATTCTTGAAGACGGCCGGGCATTGCAGAGCCCGAAGGCAATGACCCAGTTACTCGAAGTGCCCGTCGCGGGGTGTTGAACGGCGGTCTTCCATCGTCCGCCCCACGTATCCGTATAGATTAAAGTCCCCCCCCCCCCCTCGCAGGTTTCCAGTTTAGTAAAGATCTTGGCACCACGTAGACGGTCAAAAAGTTCCGTGATCAAGGGCAGTGGGTAGCGGTTCTTTACTGTAACTTGTTGAGGCATCGATAGTCTTTGCAAGGACCAGACTACCGTCCTTCTCGCCACGAAGAAGAACCCGCCCCACTGGGAGGAGGACTTGCGGATAACCCCCCTCTGGAGATTCCTCCTTGATATATGAAGACATAGCCAAGGTCTCAGGTACCGACAGGGGGTAAACCCTGCCACGTGGAGGAACGTACCCGGCCAGAAGATCCATACAGGACAGGTCGTATGGGCTATATGGGCGGCAACGTCTTCAGCTTGCTTTCTCGGAGAAGACGTCTGCAAAGGCTTGGTATGGTGCAGGAAGGCCCGTCAGAGGCTTAGACGACCCAAGATGCGGTAACACCGGGCGAGGTGCCACCAAACAGCGAGACTGACACTCCCGAACCCCAACTTAGGACGTCGCCCGACTCCCAATCGAGCACGGGAGCGTGCATTGCAAGCCACGGGAGACCCCAGGAGAATGACGAGGAGGAACGGGGTAGTAACATAGAACCAGTCTATCCTTTGCAGCACCCACTACTGAAGGACACATGGCTCAGTTCGGAACTGAATTGGATGCCTTGAGAATCTCTCCACATTACCGGGAAGATGATAGGGGCTTCTCCAGTGCGGATCACAGGAGGTTATGCTGGGACATACCAGGGTCAGCGTCCAAGAAATTTCCGGCCAGAGCCAAGGTCCCCCAGGAAAGCAAGTAGCCTGAAACTGGGCTCCAGCCCAGTCGCCGACGATCCACGGGCATAGTCAGGCGAGGTGAGGGCTTGCTCTCACCTAGTGGACGCCACTCCTACGTATCCCTAGTGCGCCCGTTTCCGACGTGGAGGCGCAGAAGGCAGGATGCGGAAATGGACTGCACTGCACACAGTAACAGAACAAAGATTCTCCTCACGTCTTCTTTTAGCTCAGTAGTAACAGGTGCCCCGATCCACCTCCCATGGCCTCTTCGGCGGCAGGTGGCGTGGGCAACTGAGGCGGCTTTGAAATACTGGGGGCCAGATGAGACGAACGACGTGGTCCTAGCTTGCTCCCGATCCTGCCTGGAGTTCCTCCTGGCGTTCCTAGAAACGGATGTCAATCCTAGTGGGCCAGAGATAAGTGTCACTCAAGGAAGACGGGAGATCCCGGGCGGATAGAGCATCCTTGATGCGGCTGGAGAGAGCCTTCTGAAGGTGGCAGTCAACGCCGCTTCATTCCCATAACGTCGGAGCCAAAGTGTCGGAAACCGTACGGAATGATCGTCCTACAGAGGAGTCCCCTTGGCGTAGATTTCGCAAGGCGTTCTCGTCAGACGAAGCCCGGGATGGCTCCTCGAAATCGCTCCTGAACTCGGTGAGGAATGAAGGCAGGTTAGCTGTGACTGGATCGTCCCCTTCCCAGAGGGGGGTAGCCCAGGCCAGGGCTTTCCCTGGATAGAAGGCTTAGCAACGAACGCCACCTTAGACCGTTCGGTAGGAAATTGGTTCTCCCAACAACTCAATGTGCAGGAGCATTGGGTGATAAAAGCCCCTGCAAGCCATGGAGCTCCCCATCGAACTGTCGGCAATAGATAGATCGAAGCCTGACCAGCGGTTGGGAGCCAAAACCTGGGGGAGCACGGGAGCCACGGGAGCGGGTTGTTGCTGCTGAGCGTCAGAGCTGCTGCATCCATGGCGGATAGATGGCCGAGTTGCTGGCTTGCTGAGCGAGCTGTTGAACGCTGAGCCACAATTGCGGTGAGGTCAGCGTCAGACGGCAGATGCACCTTGCGGGATCCATGGCCGATCTTACTTGTCCACGTACCCGGATGTAGAAGTGGGATCCACTGGACCCACCGCAAGCGATGGTGTAAGCCACGCCAGGGAACGGAATCTAGTAGGGTCCCGAGTTTTCACCAGAGCCCGCGCGCAAGCGGGGATGGACTTGCTGCGGCGGGAGATCTACCATGTCGTCCCCCCAGACGTGACTATTTGCATGCGATAGGCAGCCGAGGTATCGCACGTGCAGAATCGAGGCAGGCCTCAAGTCCGAGGGACCAGCAGACGGTCAGGGCAGGCGGCACAGGTTCGTGGTCTATGGAGCAGTGCTCAAGGTCAGGGCAGGCGCAAGAAGCGTGGTCAGGTAACGGAGCTAAAGGAACTAGGTACACGGTAAATCAGGAAAAATGCTTAGAACCTTTCTCTAAAGGTCAACAATGGACAAAATGATCCGCAACGGCCCAGGAAGGGGCAGGCTAAATAATGGGCAGTGGACCGCAATAGCCAATTACCGGAACACTGGCCCTTTAAATCTCACATGCCGGCGCGCGCTCGCCTTAGATGTCGTGGACGCGCGCGCCGGAGGCTGAGACCCCTGCCACAGGAGCGCGGCCGGGTAAGTCGGGGAGGGCCGGGCCGGGCCGGTGAGCGCGCCCACCGCCCGTCATGCGGGTCGGCGGTGCCGCTCGTACGGTGACCACGGTGTGCCCGCGATCCGGGGCGGGGGTCGCGGGACCACCCGTGACAATTATGTATAGATTAGAAGTTCTATTTTACTGTCTACAACCCTGTTTCAGTTGGTTTGTATCAAACATATTGCACTGTTATTTGGGTACCACATTGCAAAATAAAGGGCTATATTGTATGGCTATTTCTACACTGTGTTGCAGAATACCATATCGGAGGGAAATGAGTACACAGTAGGTACTGCAGAAAGAAACATTCAAGGGCCAGATATATGTCATGATAGAAATGTTGGTCCAGCAGTTCCAAAATGCTGTTAAAACGCCCTGTTTATTATAACTCCATTAAAAAGTATACAGTTGCGGCACAGATGAAATGACAATTAGCTGATGCATTTCGGGGAAAAAATAGTACTCCCCTTACTCAAAGCATAGTGAAATGATATACAACACACTATATATATTTGGAGTGCTGGAAGCAAACACAGCTCCTACCTGATAGGCCGCAGATCGCCGAAGACAGATAGACCAGAACTTCGCAGCGGCAAACGATTAAACACTAATTTAAGCAAAGCTGCAAGGGAATATGGGATTTGTAGTTCCAAAATATGAGTAGGAAATAGTATAATGTGATGTCGCAGGAAATAATAAACACCCACTATATATTGCTGAGCAAATAATAAAACTATGCAAGATAATATACACACTTATATTCTATGTATCTAAGATATAAATTGAAAAATATATATGCCGTACTAAACAAAACTAAAGCCCTACTGGCAGCTGTCAAAGAGCACTGCCTGAGCATACGCACAAGGACAGCCAGAACAAACGTCACAACTGCATAGGATTTTGGGAATAGTAGTTTAGAACACATTGAAATATATGATATAGTATAGAATCAAAATTGATAAATAGTATATTTATGAAATATTTATGAAATATTTATGAAAAAAATAATAAACATATTAATGTTCTGATATTTGGAAAGTTAACCATAAATGTGTCATTAACAAAGTAAACGCCAGATCTATGTAAATTTTTTGGAATTTTATCCCTATTATGTATATTTTAAGTTAGAAGCCATTAATTCTCTAAGAGTGGTAACTAATTCAAATAGGGCTTTAGAGCTGAGTCATTTGTTTTTCTGTTTTTTTGCTGTTTTTTCTCTACCGTTTTACTTTTTTTTTTCGGTTACAGGCTAGTTTAGTTTATCTCTATTACTGACAACATAAATATGACTGCCAGTTTTGTTTCATGGTTAACTAAGTTTTATTGCTTCTTTTCTATCTATGTTCTCCTATTAAAAAAAGATAAAATCAAATTAGGACACTTTACGTAGCCACGGTAAATTGGCAAAGGTTTTTGAGGAGGATGAGTAACTGTTATTCTCATAATATCAAAACTACACCAAACATCCCTCTATTAATTAATTAGTGAGTGCTCAGTTTTGTGGAGAGCTGCCAGCTATAGCTAATCACAAAGGCTAGTCACATGTATAGTGCACCTGTCGCCTATAATCTTCTCATATAATACAGAAGAACACAGAAATCATCACTTTCAAGTTTTAAGCTGTGCCATTTACTTTCCAGACGTGACTGTCCTCTACTGTTGGCTGTTTCTGTGTACTGTATAACAGTGCAGTTATAATCTGAACAACTCTAACTCGTACTTAGAAGTATTAAATTGTAAATGTAACAGAGCTGAGTTGTTAGAATTTTTTTTTATTAAAGAACTGCATTAAATTAGAAAAACATGACTGCTAAATCTGATATTACAACATTCAAGTGAAGCCCAAGAGGTGATGGACTGGTAGACTAAAGGGAATAGCTAATGACGCATTGAGAAGAAATGGAAGGGAGGACAAGACCGAAGAAAAGAATGAGGACTATAGTAGTTATCATTAGTTATCAAAGAGGGCATCCTTTACGTCTAAATGCAAGAAGGTTTCTTCATCATCATCATCATCATCATCAATCATCATCACAGTGAGACTATAGAAATCAACTTTTAGAAGATTCTGTGAAGGTGGATTCATTGAAGTTCAAAAAGGGCCTGTATCCCTCTTCTTAAGTATATAATAATGCAGGTTATAGTTACTAGATTCTGGAGCTGTGTCATTGTTTGAGAGATTTATTCTGGGGGGATCAATAAATTTGGAGTACATTTTTTCTCTTAATAGGGGTTTCTTGCCTTCTCTGGATCAACACAGTAGGGCTATATGTTGAACTTGATGGCCCTGTGCCTTAGCTGCTGCAAACAGTGTTTGGACAAACAGTGCCACTCTTGCCCTATCATTGCTTCTAATAGTGCGACTTGGCCCCAGTGAACTGCAGCCCAAGATGTAATTAACTGGAGGTCTAGAGGGAGTAGCTAATGAACCACTGAGAACACAAAAAAGGGAGGACATGGCCAGAGGGAAAGAATGAGGACCATGTGAATCGCCATTGATAGTGGCCAATGAGATGTCGAGCCTTAAGGGAGCATCCTCTACGTTTAAATTAAAGAAGGTTTCACCTTTATCATAGACAGCGATTCTTTACTCAAAGAGTAATAAGACTACGGAACTCAACTTCCAGAAGATGTTGTGATGGGGAATTGGTTGAACAGGTTCAGAAAGGGTCTTGATGCCTTTCCTAAATTATCTAATAATACAGGTTTTTAGTTACTAGATTCTGGAGATGTGATGTTGTTCCAGGGATTTATTCTGATTGCCATATTTGTCGGGAAGGAATTTTCCTTTTATATAGGGGTTTTTCACATCCTCTGGATCAACACAGGGTTACAGGTTGGACTTGATGGACCTGTGTCTTTTTTTCTTCCTTTTTATGTATGCAGTTATAAAACAATCTTATTCTATAAGACCTATGGTAACTTATTATTTCTCTGTTGCTGTCATGTAAAATTCCACATCATATTACAGGTCTCGAGTCCTAGATTATTAGAGAGTTTGGATTATTTTTAGTGGTATATTAGAGTAAATTCATACCAAAACTTAGTACAAATTTCTTTTCACCTACATATAAATAATTAAAAATAATAAGGGATTATCCTAGTTAATTCCTCCACTATGTGACATTACAGTAGAGAATGCAATGATAAGTTAGAGGTAAGAAGACCCCGCTGATGTATTTATTTTTTAATAGCCCATTAAAGCTACTTGCATATTCCAAACTGCCTTCAGGCTATGCCATCTGTTTTAGAATAACCCCAGATTTATCAAGTTCCTTTCCGAGTAAACACTTACGCTATAGCAATAAATCTCGATGACTCAAATTTAAGTTAACTTATGTTTGTATGAATTAACCCTTAGCCAGGCTAAAAATATCTATAGTAGATGCCGGAAGCTGGTGGCTGTTATTTAAACAGTTCATATTTGCATCCAGCTGTGTTTTTGTGTGAAGCTTAAAATAAATTAATGAGAAAATACATTTTTATATTGATTGTCAGAGGTAATTTTCAATTAACACCAAACCTTTTCACTGCCTTCTTTGTCCTCCCACTGGGATTTAAATCCGTATTCAATAATCCTATGTCAATGTGTGGAAACCTCAAACTCACAAGTCTCAATTATGCTCTGGTGGTAACCTACAATTCTTAGCAAAATTATTTGGAATCACTACACTTAATGGATGGTCACCTAGGTTTTGCTTTATAGCAAATACACAAATAACAGCTGTGGCACAAAACAATGTTTAATAGATGATCATTCTGGCTGTTTGATATGTACCAGATTACCACATAGAAACAACATAAATGATTTTAATTTTCATGTTTTTCCAGATGAAATGGCAGAAAAAAAATATGGAATCACCTTTTAATTTGCATGTAACCCATTACCGACATTAGGATGTACTCAATGCAGTGCCGGTGCCATCCTGCACAGTTTAACCCCTTTGACGCCATGGCAAAGATGGTCATGGCATCTAAATCAATGAGAAACGGTGCCGCACACCATTATTCACTTTGATTGGGGCGCCCGGGGTGAAATCATGGGGCCCAGATCGCTTAACATGACATCTGGAAGCCTTGTGAAGGCTTCCATAGCCGCCATGTTTTGATTTTTCCTATTTCCGGCCCAAGGCAGGAAGCAGTAAAACTGCCCTCTTTTTACACCCTACTGCATTGTATTACACCCTAGGGGGACTCAAAGTTAAAGAAAAAAAAAAAAATAAAAAAAAAAAAATAATATATAATATATATTTATATATATTGAATAAGTTCACATCACTCCCTTTTTGCCATATTACAATAAAAAAAAAAATAATAAAGTTACATATGGTAATCTCCCGCATAAAAAAATCCGTCAATTAAAATATAACATCATATATCCTGTACGCTGAACACCGTAGAAGAAAAAAACGTCAAAATTGCGTTTTTTTGGGGTAATTTAATTTAAAAAAGTTGCATGCATTCCAAACTGGTAACAATAAAAAGTACACTTCAGCCCGCAAAAAATGTCCCCTCACTCAAGTACAAAAAAGTTATGGTGCACACCGCAAATTTCAAAAATAGAAAATGTTTGGAATTTTTTTACGGTACCAAAACATAACGGAAGTAGTACATCTTTGGAATTGCTGGATTCATATAAACCTTTAGAATACAGAAAACTCATTGTTTTTACCGAATATTGAACGCCATAAAAACAAAACCTCCATGAACATTGCACACGTACGTTTTTTTTTTCACATTTTGCCCCACTTAGAATTTTTTTTAGGATTCCCATAATATACTATGGTAATATGAAAATCATCATAAGATAGTACATCTTGTCCCGCAAAATACCCTGTGATTGCCGTGGTCCGTGACAACCGGTATTTCCAGTGCCCGATGGAGCCTGTGGAATATCTATACAGTCAGCCCTGAGGACTCAGAGTACCCACAGGGCTAAAGCCTCACTCCACTACTCTTTGCTTCTTTTCTTTGACTTGTCCTCTGCTTTCGACACTGTCTACCATTCCCTCCTGCTATAAAACCTGTCATCCCTCGGCATCATGGACTTGGCCCTTTCCTGATAACTCACTCATTGGATGTTCAGCTGCTCTCACTCTCGCACCACCTGCTTTGTTGGGGTCCCGCCGGGTTCAGTCCTGGACCCACTACACTTCTCCATCTACACTCTTGGCCTGGGTCAGTTCATAGCATCACATGTCTTTCAGTATCACCTGTTTGCTGAGAAGACCCAGCTTTACATCTCTGGCCCAGATGTTAATTCTCTACTCTCCTGGATCCCAGACTGCCTATCATCCATTTCCTCCGTCTTCTCCTCACGTCTCTTAAAACTAAACTTGAAGAAAACTGAGTTTATCATCTTTTCACAATCTGACTATCCTCCCACCTGAAAAATATCTCTTAAATCCACTCATTCTTTAATTTTGATACTACAAAAATGCTAATTGATGCCCTTGTCATCTCTCACCAAACCTACTGCAACATCCTTCTCTGTGGCCTCCCGTCTAGCACTCTTGCTCCACTCCGAACCATCCTCAACTCTTCTGACCGTCTCATCCACCTCTCTGCTCGCTACCCTTCTGCCTCTCTCCTCTGCCAATCCCTTCACTAGCTACCCATTGCCCAGCGAATTCAGTACAAGACTCTCCATAACCTCTCCGCTTCATACATCTCTGCCTAAATCTCTAGATACCTCCTCTCACGTAATCTCCTCTCCTCACATTACCTTCTCCTCTGCTCTCACCTTATCAGCTTCTCACACAACCATCTCCAAAACTTCTCTTGTGCTTCCCTCATACTCTGGAACCCCAACTTTCAGTAGCCTCAAAAGCAATCAGAAAACCCATCTCTTCAGGATAGCCTATAACCTACAATAACCCTTCTACCACTATTCCACCCACCAACATGTCTGCCCCTCACCTAGTGTCTCTTTCCTCCTTCCTTATAGATGGTAAACCTTTGCAGGCAGGGTACTCTATTCCTCTGTACCCGTTGTTAGTCATTTATCGCCGCCATTGTACTTGTTTGACATGTTATGTAGGTAAACCCCTTTGAATGTACAGCACCCAGAAACTAATGGCACTTTAAAATAATAATAATAATATTTATAATATAACAATAAGCCTGCTGTTAGCGTGCTATGTGTTGCCCTGACAGTAGCCTGTGTCATACTGACACAGTGTGTAATAAATTAGCATACAGAAGTATGCTAATACATTACTAAGTATAAAAAAAGTGTACAAATAGTTATCCCTAATGGAATTTAAAAAAAGAAAAAAAAACATAAAAATCGTGTGGAAAATAAATAAAATGAACAATAAAACAAAAATAAATATTTAATAAAAATATTATTGTGCATACATTACACACAAAAGAACAATGTAATAGGGTCCAACCTTCTCTAGTTACTCCCCTGACCATAACGCTAACTCGAATTTGGGATTAGGCTCTTTTTTTTACTGATTTGTAAAGGCTAACTTACTACTCTGTGGCAATTCCGGTCCAGCAGATCCTTCAGTTCGGTGTCTCCCCCAGTCCAATGTAACATTAAGGTTTCCTAATTTTTTTCTTTGCGATAAGACACCAGGAGTGTCTGGCAGCATATTTCTATTCTCTTTCCATTTTAATCACATGCAGGCTTGGGCGAGCCAAAAATGCATGTACATACCGTAAATAGGATATGTGGAGAGACGATTGACAATCAAACACTATCTAATGTGTATGGCCAGCTTTATTAATGCACTGGACCTCAGGGCCCGCACTAGGCATAACACAAAGAGTGTACTTTTAAATCACTGCAATGCAACACTAATCAGACATTGGCAGATACTGTAAATGCTTGAAAACCAGTGCATAAACTGTATGTCATCTCTATACTCTAGCTGTATTTTTCATCCCACAATTGAACTAAATGTTTAAACTCAGTTTACTACGGATCTCATAGATTATCCTGTGCTTATTATGACAGTATTTAGCTTACAATCAAACAAGCGCTTTATCAAAGGTCATCCACTATCATAAAGACACTCCATATGACCGGCTAATTGGTCAGTTTATAAAACACATCACAAGAATGGATATCGATGGTAGCTGGAGGTTTTTATTGATCAAGGAGATTAACCACAGATGTAAAGGAAACAGTATCAAAGTACAGAAAGTAAAGCTGCAATCAAGAAAGTCGCAATGCAGATATAAATAGCAGATCACTGTAGCTAAACCACTGAAAGTGTTGATTTAGCAAAATAAGTTGCATAGGAAAAGCATGAGAAAGAAAGAATAATAAGCAATAGGCAAGAAAAGCAAAAAGCAATAGGCAAAAAAAAAAAAGACTGAAATATCAATTAGCTTTATTAAGCCGTGTCTGATGTCATTTAGATAAACTCTGGTAGAGAGGCGCTGAATCGGGTAGCTGGGTATTAATCTAGAATATGAAGGTTCTCAGAAAGATTGCTTAAAGAGGGTGAACAAAGCACCTATTTGCCTGTAGTCAAAGCCCAGTATTGGCAAGATGGAGTGAATAAGGAAAACTTGTCACCATAGCACAGCAAATAAGGCTGTGCAGTAGAGCAGTACACCCCCCGGGCAGAGCAATAAGGTACAATTATAGTGTGGGTTGGACAGTTATGAATGAATCTTGAGAAGCGCCTCCCGGCTTGGTAATGTGTCTGTCAAAAGGAATTCAAGCTTGCCTTCAAACACTGCTTCTTGGAAAAAAGGCGAATGCAACTAAAAGAATTACAGCAAAAAAATAAATAAATTAAACCTTTCTCCTTCGCGCTAAACAAATTAAATAGTGAAATTTTGAAAGCAACTTTTTTGTCTACACGGAGACATATTTCATTTTTGGCAAGGATCATCTAGATTTTTTCCTAGTGAGCAATTAGTGTTGGCTCTGAACGTCTCATCCTTTGTAATGGTAAGCCTTGGGATATTACATAGAACAGGAAGATGAAAATTTTCCAATTCCTCCACGTCCCCATGCCGGAGGGGAACACAAGGCTACTGGGCAAGGCAATTCTTGCCAATTAAAGCCAAGTCATGATTTATTATTGCTATTAGCATCATTCATTTGTAGAATACACATATGGCCAGGAGCAGAGTGCAAGTCAGGGGCAAAGCTGTGGACGACAGACATTGTCTATGTTTTAATGGAAGTAAAACTGACAAATCAAATATAGTTGACATTCTGTGTAGATAAATTGATGGTTGTAAGCCTACCTGTCTGAGCTGTCTAGGCTGATATAGTTATGGTTCCGGTTCAATGCATATCTAAACCTCAGAATGTTTCATAATGGTTTGGATGTTTACCTCTATCAATCTGTCCAATTATTTCGATTGCTGGAGAAAAATGATAGATGTGCACAGGACAATAATAAAACATGACCTGGTGATGCCAGAAGAGATGATACACCACATTATGGCACACTTTTATGGTCATTCACCATGTAGTAATCAATTACTAATTTGATTGTAATTTTTATCCTAAGGCCATGTTCACATGGCTTAAAACTGGACGTATTTCAGTCCGTAATTACGCGTCGGAGTGCGCAAATTGCGGCTGGAATACGCCCAAGTCATTACGGTAATCCACAGTTCTCATAGAGAACTATGGATTACGTCTCCTCTCCTCGCTCAGCGAATCCGTCGGGTGGGGAGATAAGTGACATGTGAATTACCAGTGGCGTATACTCGCCGCTGATAATGCAAGTCTATGGGCCGGCGAGGTGCCGGCCCCCGCACCCGTCCCCACTCCCTCCCCGCCCCCTGCCACACGGCGTAATTGCGGGGCGTAATTACACCCTGCAAATACACCGTGTGAACCTAGCCTAAGGGTATATTCACACAGCATCTTGCACCTCAAGACGCCGTGTGTTTAGAAGGTCATGTTGGTCAGCGCGCTCTCCTAATGTGCAGGGAGGGTGCCGGCCCCATTGACTTTCGTTATCTCTGCCACGTATACGCCGCAAAGAAGTGACGTCACTTCTTTCCCCCGGCATTCAATACGAGTCAAGGAAGACGGCACGTAATCATAACTATGTATGACAGCTATGGTTACCGTAATTACAGGGTGAATTTCGGGGCGCAATGGCGTTCTAATACATAGAACATCCAATAATTTTGGTTTAGTGTAGCATTAAAGATACTATCTGGGGAAGAGAACTGTGATGCAGCTAGGATGGCAGGTGAATGTTTTTACAAGGGGAGAGGAGTCTCGTTTTGGGCATTGATCCACTGCCAGCACAATGAATTTGTGGGTTGTGAACCATCCCCAGCTGCCATAGAAGCTCTATGCTGGAGCAGCGAAGGGTGCACCAAAGAGGTTGACGATTCCAGGCAGAAAAAAAGCTCTAGTTATGCCACCGGTACCTGAAGTAGTTTGTAGGAATCTCCTAGTATTCACTAGTAGTAAGAATACCAGAAATGGTACACTTATGGTGCCCACCAGCCGGCTGTACCTCAAAGTGGCATAGTAATAAACATTTTTGTGGCAGAGTCAATCAACCTGACTGATCATACAATATCATCCTTGTGCTATATATATACACACACACATATATATATATATATATATATATATATATATATATACAGCTAATTGTGGCATCCATTACAATTAAAACAGGGAGGTCACCAAGATTTTTTGACACGCAATATACCAAACCTCCCCTCCTTTCTATTAAATCTTACCCCTTTCTACAAAGTCACTCCTCCTTGTCAGTTGTCTAAAGCATATAATAAATGCAAATTATCTGAGAATTCCAGAGCAGTGCTTTCACTGTGCTGTTTCACAGATCCTGTTTTTCAGAACCAGCTTCAGACTTCTACTTCCTGATCAGGCTGTGGGTGGTTATATAGCAGAAAAGGATGTTTCTAGGTCAAATTGCATTGAGGGGAAGAAAAGAATTCCCTCACTTCAAATTAATGTGTTATGCCACGCTGCAACACATCACATCACCATTATCCATTGCCCTCTCCCCATTAATCACTTATTTCCCCTTTTCTTAGTAAATACAGGTTTGAACAATTTAATTCTAGCACTCGATAAATCTACAAATTTTATTCACTGTGATTTTTTTCTGATGATGTGTAACGCTTTATTTTTATGTAATTTTTCCATTAAATTTTCTTGTAAAATGGAAAAAATGCCCACTTTTTTAAATAACTTATTTTCTAAATAGCAAAAGTGACACTAAAATAAAGTTCATAATTTTGTTACTTTTCCATTATGGACATTTATATATAGGAAACATAAAGTTTTAGTGTGGTCAAGGATGAGGCTGAACTGTTATTTTATTATGTTTTGTTTTTGCATATTATTTTATTACATTTACCAAATAACACTATTACATAAAACCAGAATCCCTAGACCAATATTAACAATAATTCCAATAAGATCAAATACCGCCACATTCAGACCACATATCACAACCACATAGTGACTGAATAATACCACCACACATCACCACAGCATAGTAAATGAATAATGCCACCAGTCTGTTACTGAAAAACAACCAATATTTCTTCCATACCAGTGACCATACAGTTCTAGAAACCAGTTCTAGAACTGACTTATTTGTGAGCTCTGCTCACAAGTAAGTCATTACTGTAAAGTTACATCCAGTGACTCACAGAAGACATCTTCTCTGATGAGTTGTTCTTTTCTCTGATGAGTTGTTTTCTTTCCCTTTTTTTTCTCCATCTGGTCCAGACCATACATCACCCATGATGAATTCTCCCAGCCACGACTTATCCGTACAGAATGTACCACACAAACATCTTACACTTTTCCAGCTGTTCCCTACCAATCTCTACCTCTATACAAGCTCCCCATCCATAGCACCACAAATGACTCATTTGTGCCTCTAACAGTAAAAGTGCCCCAAAATGACTATGGGGTTCCCATTTGTGCACCAAGTTTTAGTCTTGTTTTGTGCCCCCATATAGTAGGTAGTTAAATGCCCCAATATAGTATATAGGTAAACCCCCTTCTAGATAGGTGGTCCTCAGGTAGGTGTATAGCCCCCCATTAGGTAGGTAGATTTAAAGGTCCCTCAAAAGTTATATGCATCCCTTTTAGATAGCTAGATAGTTAAATACCTCCCCCCTATATGGGTAGGAATACAGGTCCCAAATAGGTAGTGATATAGGGCTCCCTGTAGGGGTAGGTGGGTAGGTATAAAGGTCCCCTGTAGCTAGGTGGGTATTGTGGCGATGTGACCTTAGAACATCGCATTTCTCCGCCACTAGATGTTCTGCAGCAGCTGAGTTCCAAGGTATGGGTTACCAAGTTGCTGGCTGTCAGTGAGGAAGGTCAGCAGTCTGGCAAGGGTAACCAGGAGTTCATTACTCAGGTGGTAATTAGCAGAGTTGCTCAGATGCTTTTTCCAACTCAGAGGCCTGTTAAATAGTCTGGTCTTTAGTATACCAAGGGGAAGTGTGTCTCACAGTCAGTGGAGGATGTGTGCAGGCCTTGCCTAGGAGAGTATCCTGGGTGCTTTCCCCCTAGGCTTGAGAGATGCCAGACCCAAGGACTATATTGTACTGTGTGAGTACATGTTTGTGGGGCTGGGTAGTAGACCCAGACCACTGCTAGAGAGGGACTCTGTACGTTTAGTTAGTGGCTGGACGACCTAGGATTTATTTTGTTTGCTGTATATGTTTTGCTGTGTTGAAGAATAAAGCTGGCGGAGGCCAGACTTCAAGAGAATCCTGTGTCGACTTGCTGTTCCTTTTACCAAAGCGGCAATCCCAGAGCGAGAGTGTCCCCCAGGCCGGGCCAAGATGGCGGCCGAACATGAGTGAACATTTACAGTATATATATATATATATATATAATATATATAAATATATATATATATATATATTGTAGGTATATCCCAAATGGCAGGCTTACACAAGCAGGACCACAGTCTATATTTGTGCAAACAACGGGTGCGTTTATTGGCTTGGCATCCGTTTCTCCAACAACCCAAGCAGCAAACAAAAACAAAACAAAAGGCTTACTTCAGCCATCAACCAAGTGTCTCACCACAGTCTTTAGGCGCAACCTCTGACACCTCTCGCAGGCACAGTCTGTATTGCCCACACGGGCTCTTCACCCTTCCGGCGTGGTGTAAGGCACAGCTCCTTGAAAGGACCTTAGAGCTTCCCTCAGCCTCCAAGGGGGTTTTACTCTCTGGTAACTAGAAGGGAACTGAACAACACATAGCTCACCTGATCTCCAGGTTTACATAGGCCATCCTAAACTCCGGCCTGGATCCCGAGTGGGAGCAGTCATCCCACCCTACTCTTTTGACTGCTCCAGTGAAGGCCGACCCAGACTTGCTGCTGCTGCAGCCAAACTAACTTTAAACGTATCGGTGGCCTAATGCCGCTGACACAGAATTATCTGACCTTCAATCCCCACCAAGCCAGGAATTTTGGTGGCACATATCTCCCATCTATCACAAGGCCTTGTGCCTTTCTACATACCCCCCTCCTCTGCCCTTAATCCGGGGTTCTGGGCACCTGTAGCCAACAAGCAGTGAACCCTTGAGAGGGCATCAGCATTGCCTTGCAATTTCCCTGGCCTATGCTCAACCCCAAAGGTGACGTCCTGTAGGGCCAGAACCCAACTCGTGACCCGAGCATTTTTCCCCTTGTGCTCTTTTAGCCACCTTGAGGGCATGATCCGACACTAATCTAAATTTGCGCCCTAACAAATAGTACCAAAGAGAATCCAGGGCCCACTTGATGGCTAAACACCTCCTTCTCAATGATCGAATAATTTTGCTCTATTGGGGATAACTTCCTACTGAATAGGTGATGGGATGTTCCTCTCCATTTACTATTTGGGACATTACAGCTCCCAAAACCCAAAATTTGGACACGTCCGTCTGCACGACAAATTCCCGGGAGAAGTCTGGGGCCATTACCACTGGCTTTTTTGCAAAGGGATGCTTTTAGCTCCTGGAAAGCCTTCTCAGCCTCTGGAGACCACTTTATCATGGCTGACTTTGCCCCTTTTGTCAAATTGGTCAGGGGTACTGCTATCTCTGAAAACCTGGGGATAAACCTCCTGTAGTACCCCACAATTCCCAGAAATGCTCTGACCTGTTTTTAGCCACTGGCCGAGGCCAGTTCTGATTGGCCTCAACTTTATTCAATTGAGGTTTTATCACTCCTCTTCCCACTATGTACCCCAAGTACCGAGCCTCTTCCATTCCCATGGCACACTTGCTGGGGTTGATAGTGAAGCCCGCCCTCCTTA
The DNA here is from genome assembly GCA_025379985.1 of Phyllomedusa bahiana. Lineage (NCBI taxonomy): Eukaryota > Metazoa > Chordata > Amphibia > Anura > Hylidae > Phyllomedusa > Phyllomedusa bahiana. Next base: position 44,616 of record JAODAL010015580.1, on the reverse strand, counting down.
ATGCGTCCAGGACAGCTTGGACTTTAGGGAGGTGACTCTCCCAGTCATTACTGAAGATGACAATGTCATCGAGATAAGCGGCTGCGTATCTCCAGTGGGGGCGTAAAACCCTATCCATCGCCCTCTGAAAAGTTGCGGGGGCCCCTTGCAAACCGAGAGATGTAGTGGAAAGACCCCTCAGGTGTGGAAAATGCTGTTTTCTCCCTCGCCTCTTTAGACAAGGGAATCTGCCGGTATCCCTTGGTGAGGTCTAGGGTCGTGATGTAACGGGCAGGCCCTAATCTCTCTATTAGTTCATCCACCCGGGGCATGGGGTAGGCATCTACCTTTGATATTTCGTTTAATTTGCGGTAATCATTACAAAACCGCCACTCTCCATTCGGTTTCGGGACCAGCACAATAGGACTTGACCACCCACTTTTAGATTCCTCGATCACTCCCAGGCTTTTCATTCTTTGTACCTCTTTGGCTATTACCTCTCGGCGGGCTTCAGGAATCCTATATGGCTTTAAACTTACCCTGGCATGTGGCTCTGTAATGATCTCATGTTCTATCACCTTGGTGAGACCTGGGGACTCTGTGAACAGATCCCTATTCTGTTCCAGCAATTGCTTGCACTGCTGTTTCTGGGAAGACGACAGGGTCTCTGCAATTCTTACCTCCTCCAGAACTACTGTTTGTTGGGCCAGAGTGCAAGGGGCTTCCGTGACGTCCCTATCCTTCCAGGGTTTCAACAAATTTATGTGGTAAACCTGGTAGGGTTTTCTCCTGCCCGGTTGGTGCACCCGGTAGTTTACCTCACCTACCTTTTCCACTATCTCGTATGGCCCCTGCCATTTTGCGAGAAATTTGCTCTCTACCGTAGGAACTAACACCAGAACTCTGTCCCCTGGGCTGAATTGTCTGAGACGGGCCGACCTATTATAGACCCTGGACTGGGCCTCCTGAGCTTGCAGAAGATGCTCCTTCACAATGGGCATTACCTGGGCGATCCTCTCCTGCATCTTTGCGACATGCTCTATTACGCTCCTATAGGGAGTGGCTTCATTCTCCCAGGTCTCCTTGGCGATGTCTAATAGGCCCCGGGGATGCCTACCGTACAATAGTTCGAATGGGGAGAATCCTGTAGAAGCTTGGGGCACTTCCCTAATAGAAAAGAGCAAATAGGGCAGCAGGTAATCCCAGTCTCTGCCATCTTTCTCGACCACCCTTTTCAACATGACCTTTAGGGTCTTGTTAAATCTCTCTACTAGGCCATCGGTTTGAGGGTGGTAGACTGAGGTACGTAGCTGGGTGACCTTCAATACCTTACAGAGGTCCTGCATTACCCTCGACATAAATGGGGTCCCCTGGTCAGTCAGGATCTCTTTAGGTATTCCAGTCCGGGAAAATATGTGGAACAACTCCCTGGCGATACACTTGGATGAAGTGTTCCTGAGGGACACGGCTTCGGGGTCCCTGGTGGCATAGTCTAAAATGACCAGTATATACTGGTGCCCCCTAGCTGACTTTACTACCGGTCCTATCATATCCATGGCAATCCTGTCAAATGGGACCTCAATGATAGGGAGCGGTATCAGAGGACTGCGGAAGTGGGTGACCGGGGAGGTTATCTGACACACAGGGCAAGAATGGCAGTAATCCCGGACCTCCCTGTACACCCTGGCCTAGAAAACCTCTGGAGGATCCTTTCTATAGTTTTATCTGCTCCCAAGTGGCCCCCTAGGATATGGGAATGCGCCAGGTCCATCACCATGCGCCTATAAGCTTTTGGCACCAGAAGCTGTTCCACCAGTTCCTCCCTGATTTTTGTTATTCGATTTCACCAGGTCCCCATTCATGGCAAAGTGGGGGAACCTCTCATCTGCCCCTGGTTCTTGGGATACTTCGTTTATGACCACCACATTATTAAGAGCCCCCCTTAAGGTCTCATCCTGGAGTTGGGCCGACCCAAAGTTTCCCCTTGACACCTCTAAGTCTGGGATGGCCACCTCAGATGTGGAATCCTCCTCAGGGTCACCTACCAGAACCGTTACGGGAAAATCGGGGATGCCCTCCGGGGCCGCACTGGTTAGGTGGTCCACACCTCCTGCGTGACTAGGCGGTTCCACGGAGGCCCATAGATCCCAGAAGATTGGACAATCCCGGCCAATAATCAGGTCATGCATTAACCCAGGCACGACCCCCACCTGATGTGACACAGTACCACCACCTCTCCCCAGGTTGACTTTGGCTACCGGGTAATTTTTGGTATCCCCATGTATACACAAGACCCCCATTTTTTCCCCAGGGACCAACTCGTGCAGGAGGTGAGCCGCAAGAAGCGTAACCAGGCTCCCTGAGTCCAGCAGTCCAGTGGCTGGGGTTCCATTTACCACCACTTGGCAGAGCTGGAGCCCCTTGTCAGAGTTCGACGCCATGCCGCATACTGAGTGGGCAAACATGGAGCTACGCCTCCCCACTGAGCACTCCATATGTTCCCCGTTAAGGGAGCACTGGGCCGCGATGTGACCTGGAGCATGACGCTTCCAGCACACCATGTCCCTGGGAACAGCTCTACTCGCCGAGTCCAGTCCACCCCTGGCCTTGGGGCGCCCCTCCCGGGGAATTCGGGGTTCCTTTCTTTGGCTTTCTGAAACACTCCTGGCAACCCAAAATGGCGAGGATAGAGGCCCGGGTCAACCATAATTTTTTACACCACACGGTATCGTTCCACTAGTCCACTGTCATCCGCGGACTGGGGGTTGCCCTGTGCGACCCAACACTGAACCGCCCGGGGTAGAGCGTGCACAAACCGGTCCTGCCACCAACGCGCTCCACCATTTGAGCCGGGGTACATACTCAGGCTGCAGCCATTTTTGGACCAGATGCAAGAGGTCAAACATTTGAGACCTGGGTGGCTTGGGCCCAGCTGTACCCCCAGTCATGCACCCTCTGGGCCCGCACAGTCACCGTTACGCCCAGTCGCGCCAGAATTTCTGCTTTTAGTTTCCCGTACTCCCGGGCGTCCTGCATTGACAGATCGTAGTACGCTTTCTGGGGTTCCCCCGTGAGAAAAGGTGCCAAGACCTCAGCCCACTGTTCAGCAGGTAACTTCTCGCGCTCTGCAACCCGCTCGAATACTGCGAGGAATGCTTCCACATCATCCTCCAGGGTCATCTTCTGGAGCGCCTCTCTGACGGACCGACGCGGTCGCTGGTCGCCATCATGGCTATGCATGGCAGGCATAGCAGGGGTTTCTTTGGCCCGAACAGCTTCAGTCAGCAGGGCCATCTGCTGGATTAGGAGCTGATTAGTCTCCTGCTGTGCCCTCACAGACTCTGCATGAGCCTGCTGCTGCTGGGTGTTAGCCTGTATGAGGTGTTTTATCAGGTCCTCCATACTTTCTGCCTGAGTCTTTAACTGGGCTGCCGCTTTAAGCCAGGACATGCACTAGCCAGGATGTGCCCGCATCCGAAGCACCAATTGTAGGGGATTAGTCCCAATGGCAGGCTTACACAAGCAGGACCACAGTCTATATTTGTGCAAACAACGGGTGCGTTTATTGGCTTGGCATCCGTTTCTCCAACAACCCAAGCAGCAAACAAAAACAAAACAAAAGGCTTACTTCAGCCAACACCCAGGTGTCTCACCACAGTCTTTAGGCGCAACCCCTGGCACCTCTCGCAGGCACAGTCTGTATTGCCCACACGGGCTCTTCACCCTTCCGGCGTGGTGTAAGGCACAGCTCCTTGAAAGGACCTTAGAGCTTCCCTCAGCCTCCAAGGTGGTTACTCTCTGGTAACTAGAAGGGAACTGAACAACACATAGCTCACCTGATCTCCAGGCTTACATAGGCCATCCTAAACTCCGGCCTGGATCCCGGAGTGGGAGCAGTCATCCCACCCCACTCTTTGACTGCTCCAGTGAAGGCCGACCCAGACTTGCTGCTGCTGCAGCCAAACTAACTTTAAACGTATCGGTGGCCTAATGCCGCTGACACAGAATTATCTGGCCTTCACTCCACCAAAGCCAGGAATTTTGGTGGCACATATCTCCCATCTAGCACAAGGCCTTGTGCCTTTCTCACAATAAAATAATATATAATATATATATTATAATATTATAAAATACTATATATATATATATTATTTAAAATATATAAATATATATTAATATAATATAATACATAATTTACATTTGCCAAATGCCAGAGTAATGAAAGATAGTTTTTAAGGCATCTCTATAACTTTCTGCAAAGTCAAAAGTTTACATACGCTTGGATTACCATGTCTTTAAACAATTTGGGACAGTCCATATGATGATGTCATGTCTTTGGAAGCTTTTGATGGGTTTATTGTACATAAACATAGACATAGCCCCCCTATGGGTAGATATCCATTTTAAGTATGTATATGCTCCCAGTAGGTAGATATAACCCCCTGTAGGTAGATATTGTCCCCTGTAGGTAGATATAGTCCCCCATAGGTAGATATCCACTGTAGGTATATTCCCCTGATGGGTAGATATAACCATCTTATAGGTAGGTATATGGTCCCTGTAGGTAGATATAGCCCGCTGTAGATACACATAGGCAGGTGTATAGGCTAAAAAAAAATAAAAAAGAATACCTCTCCCCGCTGCCCCACTAAGTGCCTATCTATAGTCCCCTGTAGATAGTTATATGTCCCCTATAAGTAGATGTAGCCCCGCAACACAGGTATAACCCTCTGTAGGTAGGTATGTGCCCTCTAATGGTAGATATAGCCATATATAGTTAGATAAAGGCAGATGTATAGGTTAATAAAAAAAAACTAATCTCTCCCCACTTCCCCGCCAAGTACATTTCCATAGTCCCCTGTAGATAGGTATATGCCCGCTACAAGTAAATAAAACCCCTGTCACAGATATATGCCCCTTGTAGGTAGGTATAGCTCTCCTGTAGGTATATGCCTCCTGTAGATCGATACACTAAGATATATTTGGCTAATAAAAAAAGAATACTCTCCGTGCTCCTCCATTGGGTAGCTAGCTCCAGGAGGTAGTATCTGGCGTGAGTGGTATGACATCATCACACCACTTACACTGGTATGCTCATTCCAGCACCTCCTGGCTAGGTTTCTGGTCTAGGAGACCCAGTGTCCCACTGCATCACACCTCCTGCAATGCTGATCTGTATATACAGGGCTAATTGAGTCCTATAAATACAATGATCAGGAAGGCAGGGACGATAATGAACTGTCCATGCCTTCTCCGTGTGAAGCAGCTTCATAGTTAGTGTGCAGCTGCTTACTTTGCACAGCTGTTTTGAACTGGCTGTGCAGACTTAGATGCCAACCGCCAGACTGTTTTTCTGGGCAGATGGGGTGGGTCCCCTTCCACTCGAGGGTAAGCGGCACCCTGCCCACCCAAAAAACAGCCCTGATATCAACTTTGCTGTTACTAGCTATTCCTGTTACTAGGAGATAACTGCTGGAGATTTTAAAACTGTAGTGCACAAGTCTACAGAGCTCTAAGGGTTAAAAATGTCATTAATCTAGATAAACAAGCTCCTGTGCTACTGATAAGGCTCAGCAGGGAGTGACTCATCATGGTCCAATGGCAGCTTTGAACAATCAGAGCAGAGCAAGAGCTAAGAGAGGTGGTCAGTAACCTAGACAAACTTGTAAATACAAGTAGTAGATACAACCTCATGTATCATCTAAATAAAGCAAAATCAGAACAGCAATATATTAAGTAATAGGGCCACATGTATGAAACGGTTTTGGCCTAAAACTCACTTTTTTCCCCATAGGTTTCTATAGGGAAACAAGTGAGTTTTAGACCAAAACTGTTTCATACATGTGGCCCATAGTCTTTATTTACCTTTCCTTTCCCTACATGTTAAAAGCTAATCATTGTGGTGAGAAAACCCCTGGACAAAAAACCCATGTGAAGCTGCTACTGAGGCTAGGTTCACACAAAGGTTACTGCAATGGACCTATGGAGAGCAACAATGCAAATATAATCACTTTAGGACTACATTTGTTCTAGTTCTTGATCAAATACGTTTTTTGTATAAGAAAAAAAGTACGGTCAACTCTCCGGCAAAGAAGAAAATAGTCACTTTGGACTGTTTCCTATGGGTCCATCACAGTATCTGTCGGACTACTTTTTTGTGGTTACCCACAGCAGAGGATCGATATGCGATGTGAACCTAGCCTAACACAACTGCCTACTGGAGAAGTCCTGTATATTTTACCATAGATAGGCAAATTTGCATTTCAGGGTCCTGGAAAGACAAGGTTTCTGATTCTTTTTCTCTGCCTTTGTCCCTGAAAAGCAGCCCCAACCTACAATACCCAAAGGTCAACCATATCCAGGAAGCCCATCGGAGGTTTCCCCTGTGGGTCTGTCCAAGCCTGTTGGTAGTATTAGCTGTTGACTGAACACTTAGGAGGCCTTGCCAAAATTGTTTGGTTCAGCTGCAACTAACCTAATGTTTAGAGAAGAAAAAATGGTATAGTCCACATATCTGTCCATAGTAATAGCTCCAATGGAGTGTCGATATGGACAAAACAGTCATGTGATCCCTGGTATCCAGGTAACAGTAGATTACTGTACACTACAGGACTTTTAGGGTATGTTCACAGGGCGTATGTTCACTTCACGGCGGGTGAACATCCGCTTTTCTGATGCGTCTCTGGGTCCATCAGAACAGACCCAGAGACGCATCTAACAATTAGCAATGACAAACTCGCAGCGGCGTTCACATGAGAGATCGCTGCTGCATGTTTGCATCTTGCCTGTCGGGTCCGTCTTGCGGATGCGATCAAAGAATAATTATTCCACTATTACTTCTATTCAATTACCCCACATATGTCTTGTAACCCTGTAACTAATTGAAAAGCAAGTCACATGACTGTTTGATCCATACAGCAACTACATGGTAGCCATAACTATGTACAGGAATGTGGGCTGTACAATATTTTTTCATTTCTAGATTAGAGCCTCCTGTATTGGTATAAAAGAAGTAAAGGAGCAGAATTTGTAATACATGTATATTGGAAAATTGTATAATTTCCTAGGACATACATAAAAAATAAAAACATTTCAAAGTGGAACACCCCTTTAAGTAAGGAAGGAAATATGTTAAAATATGCTAAAAATGTATTTTATTTTTCTATTTGATACATAAATACAACTGCAAAAAACATTCCCCATTCATGTTATTACACTGCTGTTAACCTATCTTTCAAATTTCCTGTCCACTGACCTCTTGCCTAAGTCCAGCTGTGAGCTTAAGTAGCAATGGTTGTACTTAACTTAGTATACAATCTGAAGAAATCTATATTGGTGAAATTGTTATGCAACATCTTCCTTTTCTAAGGTTCTATTATCTTTGTGAAAGATCTTCTCCCTTTTATTTCCCCTGTGTCCAAAAACTTAGAATTCATGTCCGCCTTACCAGCATGTACCATATGTCTACTGTAATCGTTCTTGCGTACTAAGTACAATTAGGCAAAGAACATTTTTTGAGCTTCTAATTCTTTTTATCTATGTGAAAGTATTTTTAAGACAGCTACTGTAAATTTCTGCCAGAACACGTTGCTGGATAATTTGCCAACACTAGTTTGATTAGGTTAATTATAAAAGGCCACATGTCATCTCCAAACTGTTGTCGTATATATGCAATTGACAAACACTACAAGATGCTGCAAGTCTATGGTGCTGTCAACTTTACGTTGATCCACACTTATGCTTAATTTACAGTACTACTGTACAGTTTAAAGGGGTTATCTATTTAGATTGAAAAGACTCTATTAGGCAATTTTTAGTTCATTGAGAAGGTGTCAGGGACACCCTAATCTATCCCTGGCTTAGTATGCCTAAGCAGAGCAACCGCCCCGAAAAGGGAGACCCTGCACTAGAACCTATTGCTGAACAAACCCTGGCCAAAACAAGGAGCGGACAGACGGATGACAAACAGAGCACAGACACAACAGAAAGCAAATGGACGATATCAGACGGGCTGAGGTGAAACCAGGAGAGCATGTGATACTGAAACGAGACGAAAGCTAAATATCAGAGCCAAAGAAATCCTAATAGCAATCCGAACAAACACAATAACAAGGTTACAAGAGCAATCACATGCATGAATGAATGCCAGGAAGAGGTTTAACCCCTTCCCAACATTGAACGTACCTGCATGCTCTAGCGTAAAGTGACTTCCTGCAAATGGAGGTACAGGTATGTCCTGGACATCATGAGGGCTCTCAAGGGGGCCTGCATGATCATAGCATGGCACCAGCTGTATGTCACACCTGGCCACATGCTGTGTCGCCCACAGCTGGAGCTCAATCTGGCCATAGGCAATAGCCTAGCTGCCGCAATCAATTGCAATGGGGGAATCTAAGAGAGAGGGAGGTAGTCGATGGCTTCCCTACCAAAAGATCACTGATACAATTCCTCTATGGGGACAATTAAAAAAATAATGTTAAAAAGTACAAAAAAGTTTTAAAAAAGTAAACACAAAAAGATAAAAAAAAAAATATGCATAAGTATGCATATTTGGTATTGCCATTTGCGTAATGACCTACCCTATAAACCTATCATGCTATTTAGCCCGCACAGTAAACAAAAGTCATAGAAATGCGATTTTTGTTCAACCTGCAGCACATAAAATGGAATAAAACGCAATCAAAAAGTCATATACACCCCAAAGTGGTGTCAATAAAAATGTCAGTTCATATTGCAAAAAAAAAGTCCTTACATAGCTCTGTATATGGAAATTAAAAAAAAGTTATGACTATCAGAAGATGGCGATGCATAAATATTATTTTACACAATAAAAACACTTCAACATGAAAAAAATATAAATAAATTTATCTCCATAATTATATCAACCCATAGAGTAAAAGTAACATGTCATGTATACTGCATGGTGAGTGCTGTTAACAAAAAAAAAAAATAAATTACTAGGGTAGCAGTATTTTCTTCACCCTGTCTTCCAAAAAATGTATTTAACAGCGATAAAAAAGCCTTATCCACCTTAAAAATGATACAAATAAAAACGGCAACTCATCCTGCAAAACCAGCCGATTTTAGCTCTGTACGCAGAAAAATAAAAATCTTATGGCTTTCAGACTATAGTGATGCATAAACTTGTTTTATTTTTTGAATAAAAGTGTTTTTATTGTGTAAAAGCAGTAAAGCATTAAAAAATACAAACTGGATATCGCTGTTATAGTATTGACCTGCTGAGTATAGTATGTCATTTAAACCGGATTGTGACTGGTGTAAAAGCTAAAAACACTAAGAATTGCTGTATTTTGTTCAAATCGTCTCACAAAAACCTTGATTAAAAGTGATCAAAGCCTCTTATTAATCACAATGGTACAAATAAAAACGTCAACTCATCCCACAAAAAACAAGCCCCTAATCAGCTCCACATCCAGATAAATAAAAAAGTAATGGCTGTCAAAATATGACTACATACATACAAACACAAGTTTTTATAAACACATTTCTATTGAGTAAAAGTAGAAAAACATTAAAAAAAAACTATATAAATTTATATCATTGTGATTATACCAACCTGCATAGTAAAGTTATGTCATTTGTACCGCATGGTGAACATTATAAAAATGAAGCCCAAAAAACAATAGCCTTATGCTAAAAAAACTATGGAACATCTGTGCACCCAAAATGAAAAATACACACCTAGATAAGATCCATGAGGGGTGTTGAATCCAAAATGGGGTGACTTCTGGAAGCTTTCATCTGTTTTTGTACTTTGGGAGCTTTGCAAATGTGGCATGACACCTCCCAAAATCTGCCTTCCAAAAACCAAATAGCGCTCCCTTCCTTGTATACCCTTGCCATGCGCCCAAAAAGCAGTTTACACCCACATGTAGGGCATTGCCGAACTTCAAAGAAATTGCATAACAAATTTTGGGTTGCTTTTAAAAAGACTTGTAAATGTTTTTGCTTTCACAGCCTAATACTAAAAAAATGTTTGAAAGACCTGTGGGGTCAATATACTCATTACACCCCTGGATATATTTCTTAAGGGGTGTTGTTTCCAATATGGGGTCTTTTTAGCGGTGTTTATGAAGTTTTATCACCTTAGGGTGTCCACAAACCTGTGATGGCAAATAAAGAAAATGGTAATGAAAATGGGAGCCTAAGGGTGGCATGTATGAATGGGGATGCACCAGATATCTGGCATCTTTTCAGCCCTATATCAGGTGCAGCCTGGTTCGCTACAGTTTTAAATGGCCCGCATGCCATGATCAGGTGCATTACATAGCGCCTGCAGCACTTTGTAATGCGTCTGATTTCAGAGGGGCTGTGTGGGAGGCGGGGTGCACTAGAACCGTAGCGCAGCTATAGATTTATAGCTTTGCTACGGCATTTCTGGGCGCATTACTGCTGGAACAGGTAAACCACTTTCAGAGTGGTATACCTGAGCCAGAAATGTCGTAAAAGCACTAGAATGCGCCTGATTTATGACATGCAGTAGAGCGGGTTCATAAATCAGGCACGTTCTAGACTAATATTATGCGCATGAAATTTGGTGTTAAACACCAAATGTCTTACATGTCGCCCTAAAAGTCCGGTAGGTTCTCCTCCTAATCTGAGGCTTGTGGTTGAGTCATATAGCACAGTAGGGCCACATATGGAATATCTCTAAAAATGGCAGAATCCGGGGAATCAATATTAAGTTGCATTTCCCTGATCACCTCTACCATGTCCCAGTGAATAATAATAAGAATAATACAAATTGAAAATCTGCAAAAAAAAGTTTTGAAATTTCACCTTCACTTTGCTTTAATGTCTGTGAAACACCTAATGGGTTAATAAACTTCCTAAATACTGTTTTTAACACTTTAAGGGGTGCAGTTTCTTAGATGGAGTAATTTGTGGGGGTATCTAACATACAGCCACCTCAAATCTATGTTGCAAATTTTCTTGAATCTAGAATCAGACATATTAGTCAAATCCACTATTGAAACACTAACATATTCAGTGGGGACTGAATGGTCAAGAAATTCACAAAAGGACAAATTTTCCAAAGGAAACTCTGTGATAATTTATGTTTCTGTTAATAGAATAACATTTTCTATTTTGCAAATTGTTAAAGAGTTAATTACTAGGGGAAAATTCAAGGCACATTTTTTTAATGTATTTGTGTCATTGCAAATTTGCATTATCAAAGCACACTGCTAAGTGGGACAGCACCTTTAAGAAAGACATTTTACTGCCTAACTAATGATATCTAAGGAAGATAAATGTGCTTATGGGAATCAGTGTAGCACAGAATAATGACCAACAAGAAGGCATGGGCAAATAAGGATTCATAAATATGGTTAGGACCATAATGATCAGTTTAAACAATAATTTGCTTTTAAGCGGTTTATTTATAACTGTTTTGGAGATGAGCCATCCAAATAAACAAGATAAGCAAATTATCCATTACTACTGGCTCACTCGGTTATTACTGCAATGCATCCCAAGGAGATCTCCTAGCGTCTCTAGCTGTGTCCAGAATTCTTGGCCATGCATCTTGCTTTTCTGGTGAAATGCAAATTTTTAAAAGGATGGGGCTTAAACTGAATGTTGATGGCGCGTGATTATAAATATGACATACACATGGTGTCAATTTGTCCCTTTCAAGATGCTGCTTGCAGTGAATTCATAAGTACCTAATTTTTATGTAAAATTATATTCCTACCCCGGAATCATGAGGACTTTTAAATATGTGTATATTAGCGTTTGAATGTATAAAACTAGAATCTACTAAGATGGAACAGACTACTATTTACAGTAACTACACAGCATCAAATCTTAATCTTACATCCAGACTTACAATAGTAATATTTTATGTTTTGCCAATAGATCTGCAACATTTATCAACCATTTTCCTTGCAGTGACTACAGCTGGTCATGCAAATAAAATAAAAGCAGAACCCATCAATTTCAACGTATATGAGGGTCACCCAGCTCCCCTGTATCAGCAGGTGTCCCTGCATTTTAATGGTGAAATTTGAAGAAATAGTTGTCAGCAGAGCACTAAATACCTGCCTACATACTGGGGGGCCCTGTATACCAACCTATCTACTGGTACCTACCTATTGGGGGTCCTCTATACTTATCTACTGAGAGGACCCAATATATAAACCTACCCATCTACTGAGGGAGCCTATATAACTACCTAATGGGGACTATCTACCTTCATATCTACTGTGCGGACTTTTGTACTTAAAGGGGTTTTGCCACAATCTCGATTTATACCTCCTGTATCCAGCTCTTCAGCTCTGTGTGCTCAGAAGGGGGCATGTGTGATTTGTTTGAATTGCATATCATGTGACCCAGCAGGCTAACATCATCAGGTTTTTCTTCTCTGTAGTCAAAGAAAGGTCTGTTTATGTAAAGCATTGTGAGTAGCTGAGAGGTAAAGTTTTTGCCTCCAGGCACAATGGTCCTAGGATCAAATCCCTGCAGGAACCAAACATGTGTTTTTTTTTTATCCTTATCAATGCACATAACTCATTGAGGTTTCTTTTTTATTTATTTGCACTGTTTGACTAATTACTAAGGAGTACAGAGGATGGGAGTAGAGTGACAGCACCTGGGGTTTGAACACACAGTAGCTGCCTGAGAGGAGAGGTGATATCTGAGCATGTGCGACCAGGACTGAGGAGCTCACAGCCCTGGTCATATCCCCTGGAGACGAGCTGTAAACAATGGATCACTAAAGGAGCAGCTAAAACAAAAACGGTGCAGAATTTTTAATAATAATGAATGGTGAAAATGTTTGTTATTTCATTTGCAAGCTTCCCACGTCAATTTTACTTCGTGGCAAAACCCCTTTAACTAGATACTGAGGAGGCCTTTATACCTACCTATCTACTGAGGAGGCCTATGTACCCACTGAAGGGCTTCCTAATGGGGGACTATAGACCTCATCACCTAATGAGTGGATCTGTTTACCTACTGAGGATACCTATATACCTAGCTACTGAGGGGCCTGTATAGCTACCTATCTAACTGCCTATCTACCTTTGTAATGAAAGGCTTATCTACAAAAAAGCGGCTTTCAAACCCATATCGTTAATGGGGGTTTACCAATCTAATGGGGGTTTACATAAATTTATACCAAAGGGGTCTTTACCTGCTTAATAGGAAGAGCCCCCCACTCAGACTAATTTTGAAGGTCTAACCCACCTAAATGGAACATCTACCAATCTGTCTGCCTTATTTTTAAAGCTGCCTATTATATGGGGTCTGCATCTACCTACTTGTGGCACATATTGTCATGGGGGCTGGTGCGGTTGCCGTCGCCCCCCGCGGCTGCCCCCCTGCCCGCAGGGGGTCCGGCGCAGGTGCCGCGGCCAACCGTGACCATCCCCCTGTTGCCCGTGCTCCTGCGCCAGGTTACTTACCAGTCCACGCTACTGTGCTTCCTGCTTCTGCCTGTCCCGGCCACTGCGCGTGTCCCCGCTGCTTAGGGCGCACGCGCGACGGCTGGTCTGGATTTAAAGGGCCAGTGCACCGGTAGTTTGCTAATTGCCGGCCGCTGGTCCTATATATTGTACACGCCCCCTGCACTCTCTGCCAGTTTGTTGGTGTGCGTTTAGAGAGTCTTGAGAGTGTTGGAGAGTGTTGAAGTTTGATTACCCATGTACCAGTCCGTTCCGCTACGTTTCCTGACCTTGCCTGTCTGCTGCCTGCCCTGACCGTCTGCCTGTCTCTGACTACGAACCTCTGCCGCCCGTCCTGACCTTCTGCCTGTCCCCGACTACGTCTCCGGATTACGATTCTGTACCACGCATTGCCCCGGCCGCCAACACAAGCAAGTCTCATCAGGGGTAGCGACCTGGTAGCCTCACGCCGCAGCAAGTCCATCCCGCTTTGCGGCGGGCTCTGGTGAATACTGGGGGCTACTTAGACCCCGCTCCCTGGCCTGGCTTAACTATCATCGTTTGCGGTGGTCCAGCGAATCCACCAAACCCATTACAGTACAAACTGGCCATGGATTCCGCCGGGGTATGCTTGCCCGATCTCCGGGATGTCCCTACGGCTGTCGGCCAGCAGAACCAGCGAATTTGCCAGCTCACGGCCATGATGCAGAAACTTGTGGCCCGTCTACCTCCGCCTGCGGCTACAGCCGCCACGTCAGCACCAGTTGCTCCTGCACCGGGACCATCTCTGCATCTTCTGCTTCCCTCACACTATGACAGGGACCCCAAGAAGTGTTGTGGCTTCATCAGTCAATGCTCCATCCACATTGAGATGTTGGGGCACCAATTCCCTACCGAGCGGGCTAAGGTAGCCTTCATAATTAGCCTCCTATCTGGGGAACCCTTGGTTTGGGCCACTCCGCTATGGGACCGACGGCGGCGGCGACGACGGCGGATCTGCAAGCCTTCCTCCAGGGGTTCCGCACCATCTTCGAGGAACCTGGCCGCACCTCCTCCGCTGCCGCAGCTCTGCTCCGTCTCCGTCAGGTCGACTCTACCGTGGGTCAGTACTCCGTGCAGTTCCACACCCTAGCCTCTGAACTGGACTGGAACAATGAGGCTTTGGTGGAAACATTCTGGCAAGGCCTCTCTGGGCGTGTTAAAGATGAGCTCGCTGGTCGGGACCTGCTATCTGCTCTGGACGAACTGATTCAGTTGGCCGCCAGAATCGACATTCAATTTGCCAAGCATCAGCAGGAGCTCCTCCTCCAACTGGAGGTCGCCTGACCAAGCCGTCTACCTCGCCTGGCTCCCATCTTCCAAAATCCTCCTCTTCCTCTGCCAAGGGTTCCTGTGGACGAACCCATGCAGGTTGAGAGAGCCCACCTGTCCCAGGAAGAACGCTCGAATCGTCGTCTGAGGCAGCTGTGTTTCTACTGCGGCGGTTCTGGCCACTTCATTGGGGACTGTCCGGTGCGCCCGGGAAAACCTTCGCACCTAGGGCTCGCAGGAGAGGCATCCCTAGGTGTCAATGCGGCCTTCCCCGTCTGACCATTCCCGTACTCTGTGGAGTTTCGGCGGACAGCACCTTTCAAGCCATCGCCTTCCTTGATTCTGGGTCCGCTGGAAATTTTATCAGCCCCGCACTGGTGTCCAAATTTCGTCTTCCGGTGACCGCTCTGCTGAAACCCAAGTTCGTCTCCCCCGAAGTGGTGAGTGCCTAAAGGATGCTATCCGGTTCTGCACTGCGCCCCTCACCTTGCAGATAGGTGCCCTACACAAGGAGACTCTGAAACTTCTGGTTCTGCCTCGCTCCTCTTCTGAAATCCTCCTGGGCCTCCCTTGGTTGCAAGACCATGCTCCAACTTTAAAGTGGAAAACGGGCAAGATTATCCGTTGGGGTTCCACGTGCGACTCGCGATGTCCTCCTGTACTCCGTCCAGCTCCAGGATCCACCTCAGTAAGGTCTACGAAGCCTCTGCTGGGTCTGCCTGCTCCTTACCAGGATCTAGTCGACGTCTTTTCCAAAAGACAGGCCGAAACTCTTCCCCTGCACCGGCCGTTCGACTGTCCTATTGACCTGCAACCCGGTACTACTCTGCCCCGAGGCAGAGTCTATCCTCTATCTGTTCCGGAGACTAAGGCTTTGTCGGAGTATATCCAAGAGAATCTCCGTAAAGGCTTCATATGCAAGTCTTCCTCACCTGCGGGGGCCGGTTTCTTCTTTGTTGAAAAGAAAGATGGCACACTCCGGCCCTGTATCGATTATCAGGGACTTAACAAAATCACCATTAAAAATCGATATCCCCTGCCTCTGATCTCCGAGCTTTTTGACCGCCTACGTGGCGCAAAATTTTTTTCCAAGCTGGATCTACGTGGAGCTTACAACTTGATTCGTATCCCAGAAGGCGACGAATGGAAAACGGCCTTTAATACCCGAGATGGCCATTTTGAATATCTCGTCATGCCTTTTGGCCTCTGCAACGCTCCAGCAGTCTTCCAGAATTTCGTCAATGAGATCTTCCGCGATCTCCTCTACGTCTGCATCATCGTCTACCTTGATGACATCTTAATTTTCTCTCCTGACCTGGAAACTCACTGCCACCATGTCTCCGTGACCACCAGTTATATGCCAAACTGGAGAAATGCCTGTTTGAACGTACCTCGTTGCCCTTCCTGGGGTACATTGTCTCGGATTGAGGTCTCCAGATGGATCCCTCTAAGTTATCTGCAGTCTTACAGTGGCCTCGTCCAGTGGGTCTTCGCTCTATCCAATGATTCCTGGGTTTTGCAAATTATTACAGGCAGTTCGTCCTGCATTTCTCCACGCTCGTGACCCCGCTGGTGGCCCTTATGAAGAAAAATGCCAACCCTAAATCCTGGCCTCCTGAAGCCCAAGTAGCTTTTGATCCCCTTAAGTCCGCTTTTGCTTCTGCTCCAGTTCTGTCTCACCCGGACCCGCAGCGCCCATTCGTCCTAGAGGTGGACGCCTCCTCAGTAGGTGCAGGCGCTGTCCTTCTACAGAAAAACTCCTCCGGGAAACTACATACTTGCGGCTTCTTCTCTAAAACCTTCATCCCAGCCGTACGGAATTACATGATCGGGGATCGCGAACTACTGGCCATAAAATTAGCTCTAGAAGAATGGCGGCACTTGCTGGAGGGGGCCCGCTATCCCATCGAGATCTACACCGATCACAAAAACTTTCTTTATCTCCAGTCTGCCCAGCGACTGAATCCTCGACAAGCCCGGTGGTCACTCTTTTTCGCCCGCTTTGATTTTCTCCTTCATTTTCGGCCAGCTGAGAAGAACGTCAGGGCAGACGCCCTCTCTATATCCTCGGATACTATGGGCCTAGACCCGTCTCTGCAGCACATAATTCCTCCGGAACGTCTCATCACGGCAGCCCACCTGGATCTTCAACATCTACCTACTGGGAAGACCTACGTACGCCCTGCCATGCGGCCTCGAATCCTGAAGTGGGGACATTCCTCACGAACAGCTGGTCATCCCGGAATCCACAAGTCCCTGCAATTAATCTCTCACTACTATTGGTGGCCGACCCTCGCTCAAGACGTGAGAGACTTTGTCCTGGCTTGTACCTCCTGTGCCCGTAATAAAGTCCGTCGTCTCAGACCCACGGGTCTGCTTCAGCCTCTCCCAGTGCCTGAAAGACCTTGGTTCTATATTGCCATGGACTTTGTTACGGTCCTCCCAGCCTCCTCTGGAAACACGGTCATCTGGGTGGTGACTGATAGATTTTCAAAGATGGCTCACTTTGTTCCTCTGCCTGGGTTACCCTCTGCCCCCTAGCTGGCCCAGCACTTCTTCCACCACATTTTTCGGCTACACGGGCTCCCATTGCATATCCTTTAGGATAGGGGGGTCCAGTTTGTGTCAAAATTCTGGCGGGCTCTGTGTGCTCAGTTGCAGGTTCAGCTAGACTTCTCGTCATACCACCCTCAAACCAATGGGCAGGTAGAGAGGGTCAACCAAGTTTTAGGAACCTATCTACGTCATTTTGTATCCGCCCGTTAGGATAACTGGTCTGACCTCCTCCCCTGGGCAGAATTTTCGTATAATTCCCTGGACTCTGCTGTGCTGGAGACTCTCCCTTTTTTGTTGTGTTTGGGCTACATCCCCCCCACCACTCCCTCTGGCTACCTCATGTCACGTCCCTGACGTAGATGCCCAAGTACGGGACATCAAGGCGCTCTGGCAAGTCACACGACAGGCTCTTCTACGGGCCTCCGCTCGCACCAAAGTCCAGGCCGACAGGAACCGTAGACCTCCGCCTCTATTTAAGCCGGGTGATAGAGTTTGGTTATTCGCTAAATATATTCGTTTTAAGGTGCCCTAAGTATTTGGGTCCTTTTGTTGTGCTTCGGCAACTGAACCCGGTATCCTACAAGCTCCGCTTGCCGCCTACTCTGCGTATTCCGAACGCCTTCCATGTTTCTCTCCTCAAGCCTGTGGTGCTGAATCGCTTCTCCTGTGGATCTGTTTCACCTTCTCCTGTGGATCTGTTTCACCTTCTCCTGTGGCCAACTCTGATAACATCTTTGAGGTCAAGGAGGTGTTGGCGGAAAAAACAGTGAGGGGGAAGCAGTTCTTTCTTATTGACTGGAAGGGGTTCGGGCTGGATGAGTGTTCGTGGCAACCTGAGGTCAACCTTCGCCTGACCTCCTCTCCAAATTTCCTAAAAAGAGGGGGAGACCTAAGGGGAGGGTACTGTCATAGGGACTGGCACAGGTGCCGTCGCCCCCCGCAACCATTCCCCTGCTGCCCGTGCTCCTGCGCCAGGTTACTTACCAGTCCACGCTCCTGTGCTTCCTGCTTCTGCCTGTCCCGCCCGCCGCGTGCGTCCCCGCTGCCTAGGGCGCGCGACGGCTGGTCTGGATTTAAAGGGCCAGTGCACCGGTAGTTTGCTAATTGCCGGCCGCTGGTCCTATATATTGTACACGCCCCCTGCACTCTCTGCCAGTTTGTTAGTGTGCGTTTAGAGAGTCTTGAGAGTATTGGAGTTCCGTTTGATTACCCGTGTACCAGTCCATTCCGCTACGTTTCCTGACCTTGCCTGTCTGCCGCCTGCCCTGACCGTCTGCCCGTCTCTGACTACGAACCTCTGCCGCCCGTCCTGACCTTCTGCCTGTCCCCGACTACATCTCCGGATTACGATTCTGTACCACGCATTGCCCCGGCCGCCAACGCAAGCAAGTCTCGTCAGGGGTAGCGACCTGGTAGCCATATGCCGCAGCAAGTCCATCCCGCTTTGTGGCGGGCTCTGGTGAATACCGGGGGCTACTTACACTCCGCTCCCTGGCGTGGCTTAACTATCATCGTTTGCGGTGTTCCAGCGAATCCACCAAACCCGTTACACATATGGGAGACACTGTTTGGGGTACTATTACTGTGTGGGACAGAAATGGGGACATTATTACCATTAGCAGGGCTAAGGATGTGGGGTTTGCAGACATCCATCATGCGAAGTGGGGAACCTGTTGTTCACAGCCATTGTCCGGGGGCCCAAGTTGAAGTTTTGCACCAAGGCTCAGAAGCCTTTAGCTCGGCCCCTGAGTTTGTGTTGCAACTACATTCTTTAGGGGCTTTATCTTACCTTTATTGCCCTGGACCTAGCAGCTGGCTGTAGTTGGCTTTTAGACTCTGTCTTTTCTCCTTACTCATGTCTCCATTCTCTGTTCTTCACTCTACTGCAGTCTCTGTCTCCATCTCTACCTTGAACCTCTGTTTGATCTCTGTTCTGTGAGTATTCTCTTTCCTTTCTTATGTCGGGTGTCTGAGGCCTTGCCTGCCTTCGTTTCACCACTGGCTGATTCTGAAATTTCGGTGTGACAGCTAGGAGGAGCAGCCTAGAGGGAGAGGAAATCAGTACCCATTACTAAGAAACAGGCTGTGGAGCAAATCTTTAAGAGATCTGACACAGCCTTTGACACCTGTAACATCACTGAATTAAAGGTGCAGTTTTTTGACAAAAAGAACAACTTGGTGAGTCTTTAAGACTGCATAAAACGTATCCAAACATGTACCCAAAGTGTGGTGCATGTTCAACATGTTTTCTGTGCAGCAGAAATGTACCCTATAGTTTTAAATAGGTTGTCAGATGCGTAAAACCGATCAAGAATTCACATGTATTTGTTTAACGCATCAGAAAAACATATGTAAGACAAGTATCACCTAAACGACAATATGTGTTTTACATTGAAATCAAAGTAAAGCACACTGAGCATTGCTAGTTACATGTTTGGGTCCATTTTTGGTCCGAAAAACGGACCCAAACACGTATCTAATTAACGCCGTGTGAACATCCACTTACACTCAGTTTTTTTTTTTTGCTTTTTCTTGCACGGTATTTGGGAATGTTTTTGGTTTTCGGTTTTCCTATTCATTTCAATAATACAATAATGCGGAAAATGCGGCGGATTATTGTGTTTGTTCCAAGTTTTTTGGCAAAGCAGGAGTGGTTGACAAAAAACAATACTAATGCATAAATTCTGTTTCTCCCTTAATAACATGGTTGGGTTCATGCCTGCTTCAATTTAAAATATCTTTCTGCTGCAATAGTTTGTTAAAGCAACAAGGTGTTCTTAAGTAAAGAACAGGAATTATAGAAGTTTAAACTATTTTTTGTAGACAAGGCAGCATAAGGCTAGACAATTTTATGATATTTTATATCTATTTAATAGCATACCCTATGCTGTTGAATGTAATGTGATGTCCAGAGTTTTAAGTATGAGGTAGGAGCACCTGCTTTCTGAGCCTTAGGCTTCGTTTACATGGCATAAGTAAAATGCTGTCAGATTCTATTATAGAATCCAACCAGTATTTTACTATCGGTTTTCATTTTTTAAACTCGTTTTTGTCATGTCTTTTTGCAGTCAGTTTTTGGCTGGCCCACATTGAACAGTACTATAATCCGACATTTTCTGGTTGATTTAGAGAACATGTTATTCGATTGGATTTCGGTTTTGCAATCCAACCGCTGAAAATCCGAGCTGTGTAGAATACAGCTCGGATTTTCTATTGCAGTCTATGAGAATGGTTTGCAGTCGGATTCTTTGTGGATTCTAAATACTGAATCCACATATAATCTGACCAGACACCAGTGCCGTGTAGACATAGCCTTATTCTGGTTGACCCAAGAAGCATGCTTAGAGAATTGAGTGAAGACATAAGCAGAGACACAGGAGGCAGCAAACCAGAGTTCAGTGTTTATGTACACAGGGTGCACAATTCTTAGGTAGATTAGTATTTTGAGCATATCATAACACTGAGCCTTAAAAACTAGAATGTGCATTGGTTTGCCGAATGTCAGGTGTTTTTTTTTGTGTGTAATGAGGGACGATGTGGGCGTGTCTACTATGCAACATGCTGCTCCAAAAAAATTGGACCAATTTATCAATCAGCATGAGCCACTGTGATAAATGTGGCACATTTTTTGACTGGGGAAATGGGGGAGTTTGAGTAAAATGGGGGAGCTTGAGGCGCTAGTTCTAGAGGAGCAGATTGATGTGGTTGGTGTTGCAGAAACATGGCTAGACTCCTCGCATGATTGGGATGTCAACCTTCAAGGTTTTAATCTATTTAGTAATAGCTAATAGTAATAGTAAGGAAAGAGCGAACAGGAAGGAGTGTGCATGCAAGTCTGTATGCAAGGAGTGATATGAAGGCAAATGTGAAAGAGGCAATAGCGGGTGAAGAATGGTGAAGATGTGGAAACATTGTGGGTGGAAACACAAGAAGGGGTTAATGCAGAAAAAAATTATTTTTCGTGTGATCTATAGACCCCCGAACATCAAAGAAGTGATAAAAGAACAGGTGCATAATCAAATGGTGCAGGCAGCACAATTGGGTACAGTGGTAATAATGGGTGACTATAATTACCCAGACATTGATTGGGGTAACAGTTCTGCATCAACAAGATAATTGTATGAGGCAGTTTGTGAAGGATCCCACTAGAAGTGATGCTCTGGTGGCTCTGGTAGGTTCTAAGACACCAGAACTGGTTGGAGCGGTCACTGTTTCTGAAAATCTTGGTAACAAAGACCACAATATAATTCATATAAGTGTAAACTGGAAAAAAAGAACCACAGAGAGGGAGATCAAAAACATTTAATTTTAAAAAGGCCAATTTCCACTTATTGAGGGCCACACTACAGGACATAGAGTGGGAGCAGCTATTATTAAATAGTGATGTAGAAGCCAGTTGGGAGGGCTTTAAATATACTCTGGGGAAATTGATAGCAAAATGTATTCCTATGGGTAACAAGAACAGGCGATAAAAACTAAATCCAACATGGCTTCTACTTTCTGTTAAAAGAGCAAGCAGCTAAAATACAGAATGAAAGGCAGATGGCCAAGGACAGCAAGACAAACCCCAAGAAATTATTTAAACATATAAATGCCAAAAAGCCAAAGTCAGAGCATGTAGGACCCTTAAATAACCGTAATGGGGAGCTGGTCACTGAGGATCCGGAGAAGGCAGAACTACGAAATAGATTCTGCAGCTCTGTATATACTAAAGAGGAGAAAGTAACTGATGGGGTGGGGTTATTGTGGATGTAGGTGGTGTCAGTACTAATAGGTGCAATGCTAGAGCTGATGTGGGTGGACCCAGTGCGGATGTAGGTGGTGTATATACTAATGGGGGTGGTGCTAGAGCTGATAGGGGTGCGCCCAGTGTGGATGCAGGGGGTGTCAGTACTGTTAATACATCATCTGATATAATTAATTGGCTGAGTGTATAAATGGTCCAAGCCAAGTTAAATAAACTGAATGTGAACAAGGCTCCAGGCCCAGATGGCTTACACCCAAGAGTTCTTAAAGAGCTCAGCTCGGTTATCGGTGTGCCCCTGTATATGATAGTTAGAGATTCTCTGGTGACTGGTATAGTGCCAGGAGACTGGAGCAAAGCAAATGTAGTTCCCATCTTCAAAAAAGGCTCCAAGTCTTGCCTAGGTAATTATAGACCAGTAAGTTTAACATCTACTGTATTGTGGGAAAACTGTTTGAGGGACTCATAAGGGATTATATACAGGAATCTGTGGGAATATAACATTATAAGTCTTTGCCAGCATGGTTTTACTAAGGAGAGAAGTTGTCAGACCAACCTGATCTGTTTTTATGAAGAGATGAGTAGAAGTCTGGATAGCGGGGCAGCTGTGGATATGGTGTTTTTAGACTTTGCAAAGGCGTTTGACACTGTCCCTCATAAGTGTTTATTGGGTAAATTATAATCCATTGGGTCAGAAATAAGTGTGTAATTGCTTATCGGATCGTACTCAGAGATTGGTGGTAAATGACTCCCCTGAGTGGTCCCCGGTTATGAGTGGTGTTCCCCAGGCTCAGTATTAGGTCCTCTTTTATTTAATGTATTTATTAATTATATAGTGGAGGAGATTAATAGCACGGTTTCTATTTTTGCAGATGATACCAAGCTATGCAGGGTAGTGTAATCTATGGAAGATGTTCATAAATTGCAAGCAGACCTGGATGCACTGAGTGTTTGGAAATCCACTTGGCAAATGAGGTTCAATGTGGATAAATGTAAGGTTCTGCATCTGGGTATAAATAATCTGCAGGTATCAATGTCCTAGGGGGAGAAAAACTGGGAGAATTGCTTGTTGGGAAAGATCTGGGTGTTCTTGTAGATCACAGACTACAGAACAGCATACAGTGTCAATCAGATGCATCTAAGGCAAGTAAGATATTGGTGTGTATTCAAAGACGCATGGACTCACGGGACAAGGATGTAATTTTATCGCTATATAAAGCATTGGTGTGGCCTCACTTGGAATATGCTGTTCAATTCTGGCCCCCCTAGTTATAGAAAAGTTGTAATGGTTATAGAGAGAGTGCAAAGATGAGCAACCAAACTTATAAGGGGAATGGAGCATCTTAGTTATGAGGAGAGGTTAGTAGAATTGAACTTATTTAGTCTTGAGAAAAGACGGCTCAGAGGAGACATGATTA
This sequence comes from Phyllomedusa bahiana, assembly GCA_025379985.1. Taxonomy (NCBI): domain Eukaryota; kingdom Metazoa; phylum Chordata; class Amphibia; order Anura; family Hylidae; genus Phyllomedusa; species Phyllomedusa bahiana. Next base: position 21,202 of record JAODAL010015580.1, on the reverse strand, counting down.
ATTTATATAAGTATATAAATGGCCCCTACAAAAAGTTTTGGGAAAAATTATTTTATGTAAAGCCCCCTCAAAAGCCAAGGGGACATTCCCTTTGGCTGGAGAAAAAAGGATTCAATCTCCAGAGGAGAAAAGCGTTCTTCACTGTAAGAACAGTGAATCTGTGGAATAGCCTGCCTGAGGAGCTGGTCACAGCAGGAACAGTTGCGAGTTTCAAGAAAGGCTTAGATAGCTACCTGAAACTAAAGAATATTAATATGTATGTAGCCATGTAACATTATGGATCCTGGCTGGTGGCAGCTCTGGGGTCAGAGATGGGGTGTTCCCTGGAGTAGATTGGTTTTTGCTTGTGGGTTTCAGGGCACTTACCAGTTGGGAGACTGGGCATGAATTCTTTGTCTCCCTCCCTTCCTCCACATTTTCCCCACCCTTGGTAGAACTTGATGGACATGTGTCTTTTTTTCAACCATACTAACTATGTAACTATAACTGCTTATCTAAATTTATGCTGTCTAACTTGTAATGATAGCAAATTACAGCCTATCTACTTAGGTGATTGTCTGAGTTAAATTGACAGAAAATTAAAATGGGTTACATTTGATCAATAAAACAAATGTATATTATATATTTTCATGGCACAACACTGAAGCTATGACATTTTTACACATACATACTGTATATACAAACCACAAGCTCTATACAAGCCGCTAAATGTGTATGCATATCTATCTATCTATCTATCTATCTATCTATCTATCTATCTATCTATCTATCCAACCAGTGGCTTCAGCAGTTACATGACATTCAGCGATTACATTTCTACTAAGGAAGTGAATGGACCACAAGTGGTGATGTCAAGGGAATGGCACATGACCACTGAAGCCACTGATTACTTACAGAGCAGAAGAGGAAGTTAACAGAGACTGGACGACACAGCCAGCAGTTTCAGCGTTGGAACAGTGGTTAGTACAAAAAATTTTTATTTTTGTGTTTTATCAAATAGCCCATATTTATATCAACTTAACGCAGACAACCTCTAAGATGACAAATTACTATTACATTTATAGTTATTGTGTAGCCCGGTCTTGACTTCCATATAACTGACAACTTGTGCCTTCAGTCCGAAAATGGTCTAAAATGGCCTATTTGTTTGTGTACTCTAACAAACAACAAGCAGATTCAAATGTTGCAAAAGGTTACCAAACATTTATTGACAGTCCCATTAAATATAAGACCACATCTGTAACATCCCGTTACTTGCGTTTAAGTTGTGTTGGCAATCCATAGTAGGTGGCAGGAACATACAAATACATTTTTACCAGCTGCGATGCTGCGACCGCATAGCCCGGCTACTCCATCTTGGAATGCAACAGTTCTGACAGGCGGGCGTGGCGCAGGGCGCGCGACGTTTCGGGGGACCTCCCCCTTCTTCAAGCACGCTCTGCAAGCTTACCTCATGCTATTTATAGGTAAGCACAGGAGTATGCAATCTACACCTCCACAATATAATAAGGTAGCAATTTCAATATATAGACATAATGTCGTATGATGAACTGGCTAGCATCACTGACAGGCGGGCGTATTACTTTTTGTTCTCTGAAAATGAACGAGCTAACATCATCAGAGAACAAGGCAGCTGCTTGAGCTGGGGGGAAAACCGCAAGATTCCCCTCCTAACTTCCAAAGGAAACTTGAGCAGCTTAAAAAGAAAAAGAACGAGTCTCGTCTCACATGCTTCGGCATTAACCCAATATGTCAAACATTGAAAACGAATCCCAAGGGGGTTAAAAGCCTCTTCAACCTATATTAATGCAAGATAAACCATATATCTGAGCGATGGTACCCATCAGAATAAATACTCCACTGAATTGATGTAATCTTACATACAGCGACTACAGGTAATTTAGAGAAAGTAAGAAATGATATCACCAGTTTGATGGGGAGTTTAAAAAAGCCTCGACTGTAGAGCGATATGAGCAAGTTAATCAGGAGTTGGCCATGCAAATGGAGAAAATGAAATTACAACTGTTTCAGACAAAGCTGAGAAAATTTGAAAGAGATAGCAGAGATTACCTGCATAACCGTGTGTATACATGGGCTGAAGATCGGGCTAAGACCAGATATAGAAAAGAAAGGATGAGGAGATCGAATAATGAAGAAAGTAGTACTGAATCGGAAGGTGCGGTAGCCAAAAACCGTATGAAATTTTAAATCTATTACAAGAAAAATTCGAAGACAGCCGATTTTTTAGAGCACGCAATCAAAGTGGGGAAAGGGACTCAGGAGCCAGCTCAGGTCCAAACCAACGCGACAAACGCACTGGGGTAAAAGCAAAGAAAAAATAATGACACAGGATACAGGGGGATTTTTGGGTTTAAACCCATCATCTCACAAAGTATTGACTGATGCCCAAAAGGCCATTATTGATAAAGGTTTAAACTTTGTCCCTGTGAATGAAGGTGTCCCTTTTTTGACTTTAATGTTGATTTTTTTAAATTTTTAGATCGATATTTATTAAAATGTTTTTTCAGGATGCAAAAAAATTTCAATAGTGGGGAAAGGGGGAGGTCCCTAAAAAATTATATAGGAAAAGTCAGTTTGATCCAGAAGTTAATAGTGTCGCTCTGGATGCTTTTATACAAGTAGTAACCACAGAGGTAACAAAAGAATGGGATAATTATCAGGGTAAAAAGAGATATAACATCACTAAGGAGGAGACAGTAGCTTTACAACAGATAAGGAAGGATAACACAATTATAGTCAAGAAAGCTGACAAGGGGGGGGGCCACCGTTGTCCAAGATAGAGTACAGTATATAAATGAGGCCAATACACAATTGAGTGACCATACTATATATAAAAAGCTTGATGTGAATCCCACTGTAGAGTACAGTAAAATGATTGAGATGGTTCTTACTGAAGCTCTAGAACAGGAACTTATCACTGATAAAATCAAAGATATGTTAACATGTAAATATCCACGGGTCCCAATCCTATACCTCGTCCCAAAAATTCACAAATCACTTACCAATCCCCCGGGACGACCCATCGTCTCGGGAATTGGTTCCTTGTTAGAACCAATAGCTACGTATGTAGACACGTATCTGCAAAAAGCGGTAAGGAGGGACATACAGGCACTAAGAGACACAGGTCAATTCTTAAGAATATTAGACTCACTGACAGATGTAGAAGATTGTACAAGTGTACTTAGATGAAAAATCCCTATTTACCTCTATACCACATAGAAGGGGATGCAGGCGGCAAGAGACGCGCTGGGAGAAGATCCACATTGAGTAACCAAAAAATTAATTTTCTCATGACATTGTTGGACATTGTCTAAACAAAGAATTATTTTAGATTCGGGGAAAAAATTGTACTTACAGACGCAAGGCACCTCGAATGGGTCGCCGGTTGCGCCGAGTTACGCTAGTACGTTTATGGCAGCACTGGAAAAACAATATATTTTTAAAACTCAAGGCCACCACAATGTGATGGCCTGGTATCGGTATGTGGATGACATCTTTGTCCTGTGGAAGGGTACTGAAGAAACACTTGAAACATTTGTAGAAAATTTTCAATGGATTCATCCTCTAATGAGTTTTACCGCCACAGTAGACAGAGATGTCATCCACTACCTAGATGTTGAGGTCAGGAAAACCTCGGATGGGTTTGTTACTAGTTTTTTTCACTAACCCAAACTGACAAAAATAATGTTTTGCACAAAAAGAGCCATCATGCGCCAAAAACATTTCATGGCATAATAAAAGGTCAACTTACAAGATGAGGCGAATTTGTTCTACCAGCAAATATACCAAGAACAAAGTCAGAGAATAATAAAAAAGTTTGAGGAAAGAGGATATGACAGGAACCAAAAGGAAGGGATAGCACAAAACATATGTGAAATAGATCGCTCTGTCTTATTCATAGGGAAAAGAAAAAGGTAAGGAGGGAATTCTCGCTTTTGTCAGCACTTATGATACTCATAGTGAGATGATAAAGAGAATAATCAAAAAACATTGGAGTATATTGAAAAGCGATAGCAGGTTTGGTAAAACAATTAAGGATCCACCTATTTTTACGTACCGTAAGGACGCACAAAAGGTAGCCAAATAGTAAAAAATGACATCAAAGGGCAAAAGCCAAAAAGGGGGCCCTTTTTTAATCCTGAAAGGAAGGACATATCCCTGTAAAAATTGCCAGAACTGTAGTCAGTAATACAAGGTCCACACATATCACATCCAACTAAGGGAAATTGATATAAACCCATTAAAGGAGCGTTCACATGTGAAACAAAAAACGCGGTGTAAAAAATTGAAGTGCCCATGCGGGAAGGGATACGTGGGCCAGACAAAGAGGAGTATAAAAATCAGGCTCAATGAGCACCGTAGTAGTATCAGATTTGGGATTAAAGAACAAAACTGTAGAGAAAAATGAGGGAGGTAAGAGGTTTGGGGAGACGGGGCATAGCCAACATTTTTTAGAAAACAACCCCAATGTATCTGAGGCTGAGATGGCTGTATTGGAGGAAGTTAATGTGAGGAAAGGTGAATCAATTTAAAAGCTCCTCTTGCAACATAGGCAAGATGGAACTATGAGATGAACACACTAGCGCCACCGGCATTGAATTTAAAGTTGGGGCCTCAGAGCCTTTTTTATAAAATGTATAATATTGGTCGTAGTAGGTTTTTTACCTTATTATATTGTGGAGGTGTAGAATGCATACTCCTGTGCTTACCTATAAATAGCATGAGGTAAGCTTGCAGAGCGTGCTTGGGAAAAAGGGGAGGTCCCCCGAAACGTCGCGCGCCCGCGCCACGCCCGCCTGTCAGAACTGTTGCATTCCAAGATGGAGTTTGCCGGGCTATGCGGTCGCAGCATCGCAGCTGGTAAAAAAAGTATTTGTATGTTTTCCCGCCACCTACTATGGATTGCCAACACAACTTAAACGCAAGTAACGGATTTACAGATGTGGTCTTATATTTAAAAGGGACTGTCAATAAATGTTTGGGAACCTTTTGCAACATTTGAATCTGCTTGTTGTTTGTTGGAGTACTGAATTGAAGGTTGAGGAGCCTTCACACAGCAGAGACTATTAGGTGGCGGATACATTTTGGATTCTGCTACAGCATTTAAGGAATTGACTATTTGTTTGTGTAAAATAGCTCTAGTGAATCGTCAGCAACTGGAATTGTAATGTATAATTAAAAGTGCTTTATTTCTGTAGTAATCTATAGCCATGAGCAATACCACCAACAGGAACCAGTACTGAAAAAAATCCAGAAAGCCAAGAATTGCTTTTTGGTTAATTAGTTTCTTTTATATTTTTTTATGTGTTAATTTATAAAAAAAAAAAAAGGACAAAGGAGTAGATCAGCAGGTGCCAACTTCTCTCACTGACAAAATATTTTTTTTTAATTCTACAGCTAATATGCACATGTGAGAACTGCATACAAGGGAAATATGTACAGACCCGTGAGTTATTAAGAATGTGCACTGTCACATCTTGCATACGTATAATATGCCATGTAAATACATAGTAATAATTGGAAAGGACAATACATTTAAAATACTATGGGTGACATGTAAGAACGGGGCTGTTCCAGTTATCTGGTGTCAAAAAACTTTAGTAGACCAGTTCTATAGATATATGAACAGTCTCATTCCAAATTTTGCCATGATAAAATCAGGAGTGACACTTTTTAATGCTCCAAAGATTTGGGGTGTTTTGGGGGCGTCGCGCCACATTCATAGAATTAAACATATTTATGATTCCTTGATGACAAACTTTGGCACACAACAGTTAGAACAGCCAGACCAGGGTAAAGGTGGTGCCTGAGCCAGACTTGTATTGGCACTAGACTGCTACTGTATGTATGAACTACAGAAGAACAGGTTCATACACTCCGGTGCATTCTACACTGCCTTAAAGCTATTTAGAACTGGCCTGTCAGTGCCAGGATTCATACATGTCGTTCTATATATTTACAGGATAGGTGACTATTTCCAAGTAAGTCAGAAAACTTTGTAAATTTTGATGGTAATCTCTATGCTTTTGTAGTAAGCATGGAATTAATTTTGTGACTTTTACACAGTGCCAGCTACACCGGAATTAAGGGGTGTGCATTATTTACAAAATTAAGCACAAATCACTCCATCTATTTCTTAGACAGCTGCAAGAAGTGCCAGTATTAGTAAATATGAAGCATATTCTTTTTTATTTCCACCAATTTCTACCTGTTTTTATGCTGCATCAAAAGTTAGGCTGCCCTACTCCTATGGCTAGGTTGCCTATATGATACACTATGCAACATTTTTGTTCTACTCTGTTTTCCAAAGAAAGGAAACATGACTCTTGGATAGTGTTGAGCGATTATTATCGACAAAGTTGAAATGGGCACGGTTTTTATGTTGATAATTTAGGTGAAAATCTGCGCATAATCTATTTAATACGCGCCATTTCAGCGTTCCTGTCATTTTGGTGGACACAAATCAGCTTAGAGAATAGAGCAGGTGAGCTGGGTGTGCAACGTCATGACTGGGATGTGTATGGTTGCGATTGGCTGGAAAAATCAAAATGACCTTGTTTTACATAGAACAGCCCTTCCCGTTCAGCCTCAGTTTGTGTCTGTGTATCATAAGAGCATGACGTGGCTCGGTCTCTCTCAAAACAGCTCAGCTCAGCGAAACTGTTCTATTTGTTCCAAAGACCTAGTTTTTACTGGAACATTAAAACTTAGGTAATTGATTTTTGCAGTTTTTATTATTGGGCTGAAATTTTTAAAGGAGATTAGCGCTGTAAAAGCCGCGGGGGGAGGGGGGGGAGATGGGGGGAACACAACAGACAGATTTTTAAAGGAATGGATATTGTGCACCCCCTGTGTTTAGCCCTGCATTGCAATGGGTTTTTTATTAAAAATTTTTGGCCGTTTTTTTTGGTAAAATATTACTTGTTTTGTGCGCCGTACTTTTTGGGAAAATCTTTTCTGTAACTGAGGTGTATTTGATAGATGAAAAAATAAACTTTTTTTCCGTATAATTTAATTAGGGTTTTTTTTATTTGGTGAGGCCCCTTTGTTCATAGACCCCCTTGCATTAAAATTTGAATACAGAATTTTGTCGTCACGCAGGGTATTGATGGGTGCAAAAAAACCTTTTATTACCCAAACATTTCAGATGGGTTTTTTTTTTTACTTTGGCCGCCCAGCTTTGTTCTAGAGCCCCCTTTGCATTAAATTTGAATACAGCAATTTTGCATCACTGGGGGTGTATTGATAGGTGCAAAAAAAAACTTTTATTAATCGTATAATTTCAGATAGGTTTTTTTTTCACTTTGGCCAGTCCAGCTTTGTTCAAAAAGCCCCCTTGCACTTAAATTTGAATACAAAATTTTTGTCGTCCCCGCGGGGTTATTGATGGGTGCAAAAAATACCATTATTACCCGAATTTTTTTTTAAATAGTGTTTGCAGTGGTGGGCCCTATTTTTTCAAATAGCCACTTGTACAACAATTCTGATAGAAAAATTTTCTAGCAAATTTTTCCATTGTCATTGCTGCAAAAAACAAAATTTTCCTCCGGTAATTTGAATATTTTAGGGCTCGTTGAACTATTTTGGGCGCAGATAGCGCACTTTTGGATTTTTTTGTTAAAACTATAAATTTCCTAGCCCTAGGGCATTGAAAAATCCCTGGGACTGAAGGAAGAACACTTTTGTTTTTGTCTTACGTTCTTCCCCCAACCGATTTAAAGGGTTTTCACAAAACATTTCGTTTCTAATCCAGTTGGCTGTGGGAAAATTTTAGAGGGATTTAAGAATACGTGTTTTCCCCCTTTTTTAATAAAACTTTCCCAAAAAATTCCCCATACCTTCTCAAATTTTTATTTTTTGAACATGGAGCAAAATGCAGGGGGAAGCGAGCAAAGAGGGGGGATGACATGAGGTGGGGTACCAGAGAAGGTGCTCCTTCAGTCTGGCGACAACACCAAGCCAGGGGATCGTCGTTGCGGGACCGTTGGTGCCCATGCTGGAGGCCGTAATTCAGTAAGAACAGCGTCCCCAATTTGTTCTTCAGTGGTTAAGAACCCTGCACCCCAGCAGTCTTACCCCTTGTCCCCCCAGTCAGGGCCAAAAATGTGTCCAGCATCATCAGCATCCGCCCACATAAAGCAAGGCACCCAAATGAAACTGGTACCCCCACTGGGGATAACCCTTTTTTTCTGAAGCCTCTTTGATACAAAACGGTTGGGTCAAAGGGCATGTTAAAAATCAAAAGGCCAAAGAGGATTTTTTTTCTGCCTGATGCCAATTATGATGAAACAAGGAAAAGGAAGTCGGTCAATTTAAAAAAACCCCGGGCCTTGCATGCCTCTTGTTGTACCCCACATTTGGATGCAGAATGTCAGGAGACCAAGTCCCCTTTTGATGTGATGATGATGACGACATTGGGGACCCAACTGGTTTTTCGCAAATTTGTTGTGACGCTTCATCAGGGACGAGAGGAAGACGATGGGGTAGTTCATAGGTCCCCCCTAAAAAAGGGGAGGGTGGTCGCAGAAGCCGCTGATATGATTCCCAGCCACGGGCAGCGGGGAAAACCCTGCTCCCCGTTATCGCCGTCAAAAAGGGCCCGGACCCCTCAAGCCCCGGGCCTTTTTGGCAAGCCTTGATTCCCCCGGATGTCATATTGCCTTTCCCTAAAAACACAGTAAGGCAAGAATTTGGTGTTTTTAAACCCCAAAAGAAATATGCGTAATGCATGATGGAAATGGGGGGCAACATTGGCCCCAAAAAAAGGGCCCCACCGATCCGGGCTTCCAACCCCTGTACCCTTGTCTCCCTCCTCCTCCTCCGCCACCCCAAGAGTTCCTCGCTGGCCATTCTTCAAGTCATGATCAGGGATAGCCCCCGCTTTATTCCCCCGTGCCCGGGGTCCACCAGCACCCCCAAGACCCATCCTACCCCTCCCCTTCCCCCAGTTTGACTACCCCACGCCAAAAGCGGCCGTCTAGCGCCAGCCCTTTTGTTTCCCGGTTTGGGAGCAGAAAAAACACTTTAACCCAAACCATTCCAAAACCAAAAGCCTGAAATTGGGATTGCCCGGCTTTTGGCCTTGGAAATGTTGCCTTTCCCTCTGGGGGACACAGATGGGTTTTCCCCACTCATGGCCCTTGCCTGCCCCCCCTACCCGATGCCGGGGAGCTTTTTTCCGAAAAGCCCTCCTGTGGCCCCGTCACATGTCACCAAAATTTTTAAGGCCCCTTTTCTGCATCTTTTTTTTCGGAAAGTCCCTCGACCCCTGACAATGGATGTAACCGGCAAGGGCCCCATTTCTCTATCAGTACTTGGGGATGGGTGGATGCTCGGGGGGTGACGGTGGCTCTGGGTGGGGCACCTCTTAAAACCGCAGGGAAAGGGCAGGGTTTTCCCCCAAAGGGCCCCGGTGGATCACTCCCGAGAAAAACCCGGGCCTTTTGAAATTAATTGTCTTGGAGACGTCCACACACAGGAAAGGGGCTGGGCGGCTCTCCGCCAGAGACCGACCTGGTGGGGGACAAGAACCTTGTGCCCGGAAGGTGAGTGCGTAAAGGGCGAAATTTGCTGGCGCCCCTTAAAATCTAGGGTGGGGAATCCCTTCCTGGCACATGCATGAACCTTGTCGTCCAGAAATTTCAAAGAGCTACCCGGGTCGGACTGCCTGCTGAGGAAGGGTCGGGTTTTTTTCGCACTTCGCCGTTCGCACCCGCTCATCCCCCCCACTGCGTGCAGCGTCACTCGGCCCCCCCCATAAACCCCTCATTGTTGCGTGGCAAACGCTGGAATCCCCCCCCAATGCTCCAGCGATTGTGGCAGCAGCGCAAAGCCATTTCGCAGTACGAAGTGACACATGGCCCACAACAGCGTGCGGCCCCGGGGGTTAGCCACCAAGATGGGGCAGGGAAAAAGCCTGCCCCCTTGCCAGTTTTTAAGAAGCTACCAAAATGGTCCCGTGCGGACAATTCCCTTTTCAGCAGAGCATTGTGGTGATCTTTGTTCCGGGAAAATGTTGGGGCCCGAAACTCAGGGGCCCCACCAGCGACGGGGGGAGACGGACCAGAGCGGACACGGAGCCTTCTTAGTCAACCCCAAGGCCCCACGTTTTCACAATTTTATCGGTCTTCATTAGCAGTGTTCGGGGTCCGGGGGATGCAAAGGCGCGATCACTCTCGGGGGGTTTTATCATCGAGGCAAATCAGGGCTGTGTTGAAGCCGGCCGGGGGAAACGGAGTTGGAGGGGGAGGAATTCCAGACACCGACGTTACCGACGTCCCTGCCTTGGAAAGAGATTGGGGGAGAATTGAGGCGGGGAGGAAGATTGGAAAATGATTTGCTATGCCCCCAAAGGCTTGGGAAATAAGGCTCCATCTCTCCCCTTAAAGTGTTGGTTGCCCCTTTTTCTCCAACATGTCCTGCATTAAGGCCTTTAAAAAGGAAGGAACGTTACTGGGGGGCCCACCCCCCGGGGACCCCGGGTACAAAAAAAAACTCAGCATTTTCCCTTTTACCCCCCCCAAAATTGGGGCCTAAAAATGCGGGAAAAAGGGATCCCCCCCTTGTGTTTGATCAACTTTTAAAATTTTGTTGCGTCTGCTTCTGTTCTTAAAATTTTCATGCCACCCCTTTAGAGGGTTGCCCTCCCCAGAGCCAGGCCCATATCTGAGGGGCCCTTCAGCACGGGGAGGGTCTTTAAAAGACAAACGCAGGGGGGGCTTTCCACAGATAAATGGGGATCGTTTGGGATTTTTCATAAAGATGAATCAGGCATGGATTTTGATGATGTTTGTGGCGGGGCAAATTGCCGAGGTCACCGATTATTTGGGCCAGTCTACTTCCTTTCCCTCTTCAAAAAAGAAAATGGTCTTTGAAAAATTTTTTTTTTAAAATGACATTTTTTCCCTGCAATTTTTAATTTTATTTCCAAAAGTTATTTTGCGGGTATTGCTGTGGGGGGGACTGTAAAGACGCAAGGTTTCATGCAAAACCCCGTATTTCTTTATTACTTAACCCTTTAGAATTTTTCGCAATTCAAGGGTTTTTTGGGGTTTTGGTGCTGTGAGATAAGTATAATCTTTGGCCCTTTTGGGAAAAAAATGTGGTTTCTAAGTGGCATTTCTCCCTCCCCAATTTTTTAAACCCAGTGGCTGAAAATTCATTTTTATAATTTTTTTGGGGTCATGGTGCTGTGGTTTAAAACTGAATTTGGTCCTTTGGAACAGAAATTTTTGCTTTTAAGGGTTTCCCCCCTCAAAATTTTTTTAACGGGGTGAGAAGTCTTTTTATTTTTTAATTTTTTTGGGGGTATTTTGTTTTTAAAATGAAAGCAAATTAGGTCCTATTCTAAAAAAAGGGGTTTTCAAAAAAGGAATTTGTTTTTAAAATTGTAAAAAAGTGGTAAAGGGTCATTTTTTAAATTTTTGGGGGGCTTTTTTGCTGGAAATGCATTTTAAAATACAGGTCCTTTTAAAAAAATTGTGGTTTATAACAAAAATTTTTGTTCTTCAAATTGTAAAAAAGTGGCTCAAGGGTAAAGTTTTAAATTTTTTGGGGGGGCATTTTGGGGGAAATGCGTAAAATTACAGGTCCTATTGTAAAAATGTGGTTTCTAACAAAATTTTTGTTTTTCAAAATTTTAAAGGGTTTGGCTCAAGGGTGATGGTGCTGTCAAAAAAAGGAATAGGTAGGAACTGTTAATGGAAATATTCCCAAAAGGGGCCCTTTTTTTTTGCAAGTTTCAAAAAATTTTAGCTGGAAATTTCCCGGGTTAGGGAAAAACCCCTTTTTTTTTTAACAAAAAAAAAAAAGAGAAAAAAGAGTGGGGGGTTTCCCATTTTTTTAAAAAAATGTGTTTTTAAAATTTTAAATACTAAAAAACTTGCATTTAAAGAAATAGCTGATACAAAATTCCTCTGAATTGTAAAGGGGAGGCACGGGAAAAATTTTTAACGGGATGTGGTTTTCCCCGGGGACAGGTTAGTCAATGTCCACTAAACTAAAATGGTGGTTCCAAAAAACCCTTTTTTCCGGAAATGGGGGTTCAGAAGGTTTAATGGTCATACGGGGTTAACCCAAGATATATTTTTAATTTTCCAGTTCAATTTAAAAAGGGTGGTTAAAAAACTTATTTCGGAATTTTTTTAAACCCCCCCCCCGGGGGTTTTCATGCGGGGGTTTTGGGGGTTATGCTGGGGCCCCAGGAAAGGTATAGCCCAATGCCCAAATTTCAACTCAAATGGTGGTTAAAAAGGGGCTCCTTTTCCCGAACTTTTAAAATTTTGGGTTGGGTCGGGACAGGTTTAATGGTATACTGTGGTACGAACGGTATATAATGTCCAGTTAAACAAAAAAATGGTGGTTCAAAGACCCCTTTTTTCCGGCATTTTTTTAAATTTTGGGGGGTCTGCGGGGTTTGGGGCTCATATTGGCCAAAGACATTTTGTCAATGTAGTTCAACAAAAATGGGGGTTTTAAAGGCCCTCTTTTGACGGTTTTTTTTAAAATCGGGGAGTCATGCGGTTTTGGGGGTTTTGCTGGGGCCCCAGGCCCGGGATAGTCTATTTTCCAAATTTGAAACTAAAATGGGGGTTGAAAGACCCTTTTTTTGGCATTTTTAAAAATTTGGGGGGTCATGAGGTTTGGGTTCTTGTTTTCCCCCGGAAGGGTATTTCTTTTCCAACAAAAACTAAAATGGGGGGTTGAAAGACCCCTTTTTTCCAGCATTTTTTTAAAAATCTGGGGGTCATCCCGGGTTTTTGGGGTCATGTGTGGGGGGGACAGGGAAGCTTTTGCCCAATAAAAATTTAAAATGGGGGTTAAAAGGGACCCCCTTTTTCCATCATTTTTTTTTTTTAAATTTTGGGGTCTGAGGTTTGGGGCTCATGCTGGGCCCAAAGGGAAAGGGGTATAGTAAATGCCCAAAAGTTCAATTAAAATGGGGGTTTAAAGACTCCTTTTCCCAGCACTTTTTAATCTATGGGTCAAAAGGGTTTTAAGGGGTCATACTGGGGGTACAGAACGGGGTAAAAGTAAAATGTCCAGTTCAACAAAAATGGGGGTTAAAAAGACCCCCTTTTTCCCGGGGACTCTTTTTAATTGGGGTTTCATGCAGGTTTGGGGCTATGTGTGGCCCGGGGACGGGGATAGTCTATGTCCAATAAAAATAAAATTGTGGTTGAAAGACCCCTTTTTCCCGGAAATTTTTAAAATTGGGGGTATGCAATTTTGGGGGCTTTGCTGGGGCCCCCAGGAATTTATAGTTTTTTGGGGGGTCATGCAGGTTTGGGGCTCTGTTTGGGGGCCAGGACGGGGGATAGTCTAGGGCCCAAATGAAACTAAAATGGTGGTTAAAAGACCCCTTTTTTCCGGACTTTTTAAATTGGGGGTCTTTGGGGTTTTGGGGGCTCATGCTGGGCCCCGGACAGGTATAGTTTCTGGGGGGTTCGGGGTTTTGGGGTATTCTGTGGGGGGACGGGATAGTTATGTCCAAAAAACTAAAATGGGGGTTGAAAGACTCCTTTTTCCGGAATTTTTAAATCTGGGAGTAGGGCGGGTTTTGGGGGGTTGCTGGGGGCCCAGGCCCAGGGATAGTCTATTTTTCCAGTGAAATAAAATGGGGGGGTTGAAAGCCCCTTTTTTCCCGGCATTTTTAAATTTGGGGGGTCTGCGGGTTTTGGGGCTCGGGTTGGGCCCCGGGGGACGGGGTATAAAATTCGGGGGGTTTGATTTTTGGGGATCATGTGGGGCCCAGGACAGGTATAGTTGGGGGGCCCTTGCAGGTTTGGGGCTATGCTGTCCCCCGGGAAAGGGTTTATAGTAAATGTCCTTTAAACTAAAATGGTGGTTAAAAAGACCCCTTTTCTAATACACTTTATAATCTTTGGGTCAGACAGATTTAAGGGTCTTTATTTTGGAAGAAAGGTATTGTAATTCCAGTTCAATAAAAATGGGGATTAAAAAGACTCCTTTTTAGGGCCCATTTTTTAAATCGGGAAAGTCATAAAGGTTTGGGGTCATGCTGTGGCCCGGGGAAGGGAAATGTCTATGTCCAATAAAATTTAAAAAAGGTAGTTGAAAGATCCTTTTTGGGCATTTTTTTAAATTTGGGGGGGTAGGGGTTTTGGGGCTCATGCGTGGCCCGGGGAAAGGTATGGGTTTGGGGGGGTCATGCAGGTTTGGGGCTCATGCTATGGTCCGGGGAAGGGATAGTCTATGTCCAAGGGGAAATAAAAGGGTTGGTTGAAAAACTTTTTTTTTCATCACTTTTTAAATCTTGGGGTCATGCAGGTTGGGGCTATGCTGGGCCCAGGACAGGTTTAGAAAAATGCCCAGTTCAACTAAAATGGTGGTTAAAAGTTCCCTTTTCCAGCCCCTTTTTAAATTTTTAGGGGTTTTCGGGGACGGGGTTTAAATTTGGTATACTGTGGAAATAACAGGTTTAGTCAATGCCCAGTTCAATTTAAAATGGGGGGGTTAGAAAACCCCTTTTTTCCGGCATTTTTAATTTGGGGGCCATGCAGGTTTGGGGTATGTTTGTGGCCCAGGAAAAATTTTAGTAAAGGGTCATTTCAAAAAAAAATGGGGGTTTAAAAAGACTTTTTTTTTCCAATTTTTTTTAATTTTGGGGGGTCTGCGGGTTTTGGGGGGGCTCATGCTGTGGCCGGGGGAAGGGATAGTTATGCCCAAGAAAAAAAATGGGGGTTTAAAAGGGGACCCCCTTTTTCCGGCATTTTTTAAATTTTTGGGGTTTTTGGGAGGTTTGGGGTTTTGTGGGGGCCGGGGAGGGGTATAGTCTGGGGGTATGCGGGTTTTGGGGTCTTGTGGGGCCCAGGACAGGTATAGTCAATGCCCAGTTCAATTTAAAATGGGGGTTAAAAGACCCTTTTTCCCCAGCACTTTTTAAAATTTTGGGTAGAAAGGTTGGGGTTTCTTTGCTGGGGGCCCGGACGGTTTTGGGGATTGGGGATTCTTTGCAGGTTTGGGGGGTCATGTGTGGCCCGGGGACAGGGATAGTTTTATGCCCAATTTAAAACAAAAAATTGGGGGTTTTTGAAAGACCCCTTTTTCCCATCACTTTTTAAATAGGGGGTCTTTGCTTTTTTGGGGGTCATGCTGTGGCCCGGGGGAAAGGTTAGCCCAATGTCCAGTTAAAATTTTAAAATGGTGGTTCAAAGGACCCCTTTTTTTCCGGCACTTTTTAAATTTGGGAGTCATGCAGGTTTGGGGTCATGTGGGGCCCGGGGACAGATTTTAGTAAATGTCCAGTTAAACTAAATTTGGGGGTTTAAAAGGGGGAACCCCTTTTTGGCACTTTTTAATCGGGGGGGCATGGGGTTTTGGGGGTCATGCGGGGCCCCAGGAAGGGATAGTCCATGTCCAATAAAAACTAAAATGGGGGTTCAAAGATCCTTTTTCCGTCATTTTTTAAAAATTTTTGGGGGGTTTAAAGGTTTGGGGCTATGCTGGGGCCCCAGGAAGGTTAGTTTGGGGGGTTTCATGCAGGTTTGGGGTCATGCTGGGGCCCCAAGGATGGGGTTTGGATATGTAAATAAAACCAAAAAGGGTGGTTCAAAGACCCCTTTTCGTAAATTTTTAAAATTTCTTGGGGTCATGCGGTTTTGGGGGCTCTTGTGTCCCCCAGGACAGGTATAGTTTGGGGGGTCATGAATTTTTTTGGGGTTCTGTGGGGCCCAGGACAGGGATAGTCTATGCCAATGAAAAAAAATGGTGGTTAAAAGACCCCTTTTTTCCGTCATTTTTAAAATTTTTGGGGGGTTCATGCGGGTTTTGGGGCTCAGGGTGTGTCCCAGAACAGATAAAGGTCAAAAAACCCAGTTCATCAAAAAATGGGGGTTAAAGACCCCTTTTTTTGGGTTTTTTAATCGGGGGTTTTAATGAGGGGGGGGTATGCTGTGGTGGGAAAAGGGGGTTAGTTATGCCCAATGAAAAATAAAATGGTGGTTAAAAGATCCTTTTTCCGGCATTTTTAAAATTTTAAAGGGGTCATGAGGTTTGGGGTCTTTGCTGTGGCCAGGACGGGTATAGTTTGGGGGGTCATGGGGTTTGGGGTAGCTGGGGCCCCGGACAGGGATAGTCTATGTCCAATAAAAACTAAAATGGTGGTTAAAGGGTTTCCCTTTTGGGTTTTTTTAAAATTTTGGGGGTCATGCGGGTTTTGGGGGGCTATGCTGGGGCCCCAGGAAAGGTATGTCAATGTCCATTTTCAAAAAAAATGGGGGGTTAAAGCTCCTTTTCCCCGGGCATTTTTAAAATCTATGGGTCGACAGGTTTAATGGTCTTCTTTTGGTACAAAAAGGTTTATATTTCAATGTCCAGTTCAATAAAATGGTGGTTAAAAGGGACCCTTTTTTCCCTGATTTTTTAAAATTTGGGGGGGGTCATGATGTTTGGGGCTCATGCTGTGGCCCGGGGACGGGGGATAATTATGCCCAATATGAAACAAAAATTGGTGGTTAAAAAGGACCCCTTTTTCCCGTCACTTTTTTAAAATTTTTTGGGGGTCATGCGGTTTTGGGGGGTCCATGCTGGGGGCCCCGGGGAACAAAAATTCAATATCCATTTTCAACTAAAATGGTGGAAAAAAAGGAATCCTTTTTCTGGCTTTTTTTTATTCTGGGGTTCATGCGGGTTTTGGGGCTCATGCTGGGGCCCTGGGACAGGGATGGGTCTATTTTCCAATGAAACTAAAAGGGTTGGTTGAAAGACCCCTTTTTTTCCGGACTTTTTAATTTAGGGGTCATGAGGTTTGGGGCTCATGCTGGGGCCCGGACGGGTTTATAAAATCGGGGGGTCATGAATTTTTTGGGGCTCATGCGGGTGGCCCCAGGACGGGTATTTCTATGCCAATGAAATTTAAAAGGGTTTGGTTGAAAGATTTTTTTTTCCCGGCCCTTTTTAAATCTGGGGGTCATGAAGGTTTGGGGCTATGTTTTGGGCCCGGGCCAGGTATAGCAATTTTAGTTAAAATAAAATGGTGGTTAAAAAGATTTTTTCCCCAAAGATTTTTAAAACTATGGGTTAGACAGGTTTAATGGTCATATTTGGTACAGAAAGGTTGTCAATTTTTCCATTTTCAAAAAAAGGGAGGTTTCAAAGATTTTTTTCCAGCCTTTTTTTTTTTGGGGGCCAAAGGCCGGGGTTTGGGGTTATGTGGGGGAAAGGACAGTATTGTCAATGTCCAGTTCAAAAAAATGGGGGTTTTTTAAAAGACTCCTTTTTTAAAAATTTTTTAATCGGGGGGTCAGGGTGGTTTGGGGTCATGCTGGGGCCCCAGGAAAAGGGGATTTTTTATGTCCAATAAAAACAAAAATTGGTGGTTGAAAAAACCCCTTTTTTCCCCCGGCCCCTTTTTAAATTTGGGGGAAATGCAGGTTTGGGGCTCATGCTTTTGCCGGGGACAGGTATAGATCTGGGGGGTCAGGGCAGGTTTTGAGGCTCATGCTTTTGGCCCCGGGAAAGGGGATAGTTATGTTAATGAAACAAAAATGGTGGTTAAACGGGGATTTTTTTTTCCTGCTTTTTTTAAATTTGGGGGTAAATGCGGGTTTTGGGGGTTTTGCTGGGGCCCCAGGGACAGGGATAGATTGGGGTCTTTTGCGGGGGTTTGGGGCTATGCTGTGGTGGGACGGGATAATCTATTTCCAATAAAAAAAAAAATGGTGGTTATAAGACCCCTTTTTCCGGGCCCATTTTTAAAAATTTGGGAGTCATGAGGTTTGGGGTTTTGGCTGCCCCCCGGCCCAGTTTTTAGTCAATGTCCGGGTTCAAAAAAATGGTGGTAAAAGATTTTTTTGGGCTTTTTTTTCTGGGGGGTAAATGCAGGTTTGGGGTCATGCTGTGGTCAGGACAGTTCTAGTCAAGCCCAGTTCAAAAAAATGGTGGTAAAAGACCCCTTTTTTCCCGAAATTTTAAATTTTTTGTGGTCTTGCGGTTTGGGGCTATGTGGGGCCCCGGGAAAGGTTTACTCAATGCCCATTTTCAAAAAAATGGGGGTTCAAAGACCCTTTTTCCCCAGAAACTTTTTAATCTATGGGTAAAGACGGGGTTTGGGGTATGCTGTGGCCGGGACGGGTTTATGTTTCTGGGGATCATGCGGGTTTGGGGTTGCTGGGGCCCCAGGACAGGGATAGTCTAGGGTCCAGTGAAACAAAAAAGGTGGTTAAAAGGGACCCCTTTTTTCCCCTCATTTTTTTAAATTTATTGGGGTCTTTGCGGGTTTTGGAGCTCATGCTGGGGCCCCGGGGAAGGGGGATAGTATTTGTCCAGGAAACTAAAATGGGGGTTTTGAAAGACCCCTTTTTCCGGCATTTTTTAATTTTGGGGGTCTGCGGGTTTTGGGCTCATGTGGGGGGCCCAAAGGGACGGGAAATAGATCTGGGGGTCATGCAGGTTTGGGGTCTTTTTTGGGGCCCCAGGACAGGGATGGTCTAGCCCAATGAAAAAAAAATGGGGGGTTAAAAAGACCCCTTTTTTTGGCACTTTTTAATCTGGGGGTCTTTCCCGGGTTTTGGGCTCATGCTGGGGCCCCGGACGGGGAATAGTTCGGGGGGGTATGCGGGTTTGGGGCTCATGCTGTGGCCGGGGCGGGGAAAGGTTATGCCCAAATTAAAAACTTAAAATGGGGTTAAAAGGACCCCTTTTTTCCAAAGATTTTTAAAACGGGGGGAAAAAGGGGGTTTTGGGGGTTTCATGCTGTGGCCGGGGAACAGGTTTTTGATTGGGGGTAGGGCGGGTTTTTGGGGTCATGCTGTGGCCCGGCGGGTTTTAGATCGGGGGGGTCATGCGGTTTGGGGTTTATGCTGGGGCCCCAGGAAAGGAATAGTCTATGTCCAAAAAAAAACTAAAATGGGGGTTTAAAAGGGTTTTTTTTTGGACTTTTTAAATTGGGGGTTATGCGGGTTTTGGGGTCTGTGGGGTCGGGACGGGGGATAGTTATGCCCAAATAAAACCCAAAAATTGGGGGTTTTGAAAGATCCTTTTTCCGGTACTTTTTAAATCTTGGGGTAAGGGCAGGTTTGGGTTTTGTGGGGCCCAGGAAGGGATGGTCTTTGTCCAATGAAAAAAAATGGTGGTTGAAAGACTTTTTTCCCGTAATTTTTTAAAATCTTGGGGTCATGGGGTTTTGGGGGCTCATGTGGGGGCCCAGGACAGGTATAAAATTTTGGGGGGAAATGCGGGTTTTTGGGGCCATGGGGGTTGGAACCGGGGGAGAGGGATATTTCTATTTTCCAATAAAATTTAAAAAAGGGTGGTTGAAAAAATCCTTTTTCCCCCAATTTTTAAAATCTTGGGGTTAGGGTTTGGGGGTTCTATGCTGGGGCCCGGGGCGGGTTTATATTCAATTTTTCCAGTTCAATAAAATGGGGGTTTTAAAAGACTCTTTTCCCCCTAAAAAACTTTATAATCTTTGGGTCAGACAATTTAATGGTAAAACTTTGGTAAAACAGGTATAGTTCCAAAAACCCGTTAACAAAAATGGGTGATTCAAAGCCCCCCCTTTTAGGGGACTTTTTTAAAATCGGGAAAGTCTTCAGGTTTTGGGGCTCAGGGCTGTGGCCCGGGGACAGGGATAGTTATGCCCAATAAAAACTAAAAGGGTGTTGAATGACTCTTTTTCCGGATTTTTTAAAATTTTTTTTTTGGGGGGGTCATCCCGGGTTTTGGGGGGCTCATGCTGGGGCCCCAGGACAGGTATAGTTTGGGGGGGTTCATGCAGGTTTGTGGTCATGTTTTAGGGGGGTCCGGGGACGGGGATAGTTATGCCCAATTGAAACAAAAAATTGGGGGTTTGGGAAAGATCCTTTTTCATAAATTTTTAAATCTTGGGGCCCATGCGGGTTTTGGGGGATTTATGCTGGGCCCCAGACGGGTATATTTAATGCCCGTTCAACAAAAAATGGTGGTTAAAAGGACCCCTTTTCCCCAGCACTTTTTATCTATGGGTAAAGGAAGGGTTTAATGGTCTTTACTGTGGGTACAGAACGGGGTTTTGTCAATTTTTGTTCAACAAAAATTGGGGGTTTTCAGAGACTCCTTTTTCGGCATTTTTTAATTTGGGGGTTTGGGATTGGGGCTCTTTCTGGGCCCAAAAGGAAGATATAGTAAATGCCCAGTTCAAATTTAAAAATGGGGTTAAAAAAACCCCTTTTTCCCAATCTTTTTAATTGGGGGCCCTCTGGTTTGGGGTCATGCGGGGGCCCCAGGACAGGTAGTCATGTCCAATGAAACAAAAAATGGTGGTTGAAAGCTCCTTTTTCTGGCACTTTTTAAAATTCGGGGGGTCATGCGGGTTTTGGGGGCTCATGTTGGGGCCCCAGGACGGTATTTTTTGGGGTGTCAGGGGTTTTGGGGGTTTCATTGCTGGGGCCCCGGGAAAGATATGTAAATTGTCCAGTTCAATTAAAATGGGGGTTTTTTAAAAGACATTTTTCCCGGCTTTTTTAATTGGGGGTAATGCAGGTTAGGGGCTCATGTGGGGCCCCAGGAAAGGTTAGTCAAACCCCAAAATTAAAACTAAAATGGTGGTTGAAAGGCCTTTTTCCCATTTTTTTTAAAATTTTGGGGGTCATAAAGGTTTTGGGGGTTAAAGCTGGGGCCCCGGAATTTAGTCAATGCCCAGTTAAAACTAAAATGGTGGTTAAGGGAACCCCTTTTTCGGACTTTTTAAAATTTGGGGGATTTCTTGCGGGTTTTGGGGGGTCATGTGGGGCCCCGGACAGATTTTTTGGTCAATGCCCAGTTCAACTAAAATGGGGGTTTAAAAAGCCCCTTTTTTTCCGGCACTTTTTAATTTGGGGGCCCTGGGTTTGGGGGTCATGATGTGGCCCAGGAAGGGTTTATAGTTCTGGGGGTCATGCAGTTTGGGGTTTGCTGGGGCCCCGGGAAACAGATTAGTCTAGGCCCAATAAAAATTTAAAATGGTGGTTAAAAGACCTTTTTTTTCCTTTCATTTTAAAATTTTGGGGTCATCCCGGGTTTTGGGGGGTTTTGCGTGGGGGGAAGGGGTTTAGTTCGGGGGGTTCATGCCTGTTTGGGGTATGCTGGGGCCCAGGACAGGGATGTCTAGGCCCAATGAAAACTAAAATGGTGGTTAAAAGACCCTTTTTTTCCGTATTTTTAAAATTTTTTTGGGGTTTCCTTGCGGTTTGGGGCTCATGCT